>JAVQIZ010141119.1:0-10391 GCA_036023535.2 Galaxias brevipinnis | reverse complement strand
CATTCTTCTTCTCTCCACTGTTCATCGGCAGTAGTAGTGTTTCCTTCTGCGCTATGCCAAATGTACTGATATCTACAGCAGAAGAATGAGTCATAGCATAGGCACTAGAAGGCCTCAGGTTTGTGGATTTTGCTTCCAGTGTAGAGGGCACTGAAGGGGTTAAAGTTGAGGATTCTGCTTCCAGTGTGGAGGGCACTGAAGGGGTTAAAGTTGAGGATTCTGCTTCCAGTGTGGAGGGCACTGAAGGGGTTAAAGTTGTGGATTCTGCTTGCGGTGTGGAGGGCACTGAAGGGGTTAAAGTTGATGATTTTGCTTCCAGTATGGAGGGGACTGAAGGAGCTAAAGTTGTGGATTCTGCTTCCGGTGTGGAGGGCACTGAAGGGGTTAAAGCTGTGGATTCTGCTTCCAGCGTAGAGGGCAGAAAGTCTGTGTTGCTGCTATCCTGGGCAGGGGTGGAGATGTAATTGGCTATGGTGGTTTCAGTGAAGTCGTGGTCTGTCTGGGTGTTGTTGTACAGAGTAGGGGGATAAACGTCAGCATATAGAGCCATTTCAGAAGCAAGACACCTTGAACAAAGACAACCGATAGAGATGGGTTACATCACATGAGATTTTTTTTCATAGTTTTTTTATGATTGCTTATATAGTTTGTCCTCTATGAATGTAATAATATAAATCACATCATAGCATGAAAATGTTTACCATATCCACATTCTAAAAGATATCACTTACATTCCAAACCAGTTTCTTTGAACACACTGGAGCTTCTGGGTAAACTCAAAGCATTGCATTTTGAGGAGGTTAAAAAAGGTGTGGCCCACTACATTCGAGATACTGTCCTTGGCCATTAGGAGACAGCTCCGAAACCTGTGCAACACACACACACACACACACACACACACCCATACACAAGTTAGTCCATCCAAAATTAATAATGAAATATTTACTGAAGGGCCTTTCATGAGCCTTTTCTGAAGATTAATTTAACCAACCTATAATCGCAGTCGCAGTGAGACATGGTGAAAATGTTTGTATTGAAAACGCCATATCTGAACTGGAAAGAGAGGATGGTGTTCTGGCAGTGGTCATGTTCCCGGCAACAACTGTCAGTGTCACTAAACACACCTGTAAGACACAGGAACAGTTATTTGTTAGAGGTGCAAATGAGTATCATGCAGTGAGCAGAGAGGATTGACACAATATCTAAAATAGACAACCAAGATTTCTTTCACCTCTTTTCCCTGCAATCTATAGAGTACAAAATGAACAGCTACATATTTCACCATCACCACAACATGCCCCTAATTATTATTGATGGGTGCGGGGAAGCATGCAAAACAATCAATTGACAATTTGTGTCACGTTTGGTCCTGTTTATGTTCTCAGTCTATGCAATAGTATTCTGTAAATCCTAAGGCAAAATGCGCTATGTCTGTGAAGCGCATTTGTGATCCAGAAGTGTCCCGTACATACCCAAATCTGCGTATGATGGTGCCTTGTTGCCAGAGCCGCACCAGAGCGTTCCAGGCACAATGAAGCTACGCTTGGCGCGTTGGTGCCTCTCTCCCTTGGACGTTTCACCATTCCCATGAAAATGCTGGAGCGATAAACCAATGAGGTCATTGTTTACACTGCGTGCTGTCCTTATTCCAGTGCGTCCTTTGTGCGCAGGAGAGGTAATAGCATCGCACAAGCCGCCCGATGCAAGCATCAAGATAATGTTGAATCGTTCGTCGTGCAGTTTCGTAAATTCACTCGTGCGCGCTTGACACAGAAGCAGATAATTCTCTGTAACCGCCGCTTCACTATTCCAAGCACATGTCATCAGCGCGTGCTCGTTGGACCAGACACTATGGTAAAGGCGAAGACGAGAGGAACGTTTTACGTTGTTGCCTCTTATCATCTGGATAAAGCTGTAATGAGTCTCTCCATTTGGCATAACTTTAGTCCAGCCGCAAACGTTTCTTGGGAATTTAGCACCGGTCCGTCCCATAGATAGCGTTATAATGAGCGCTACATAAATAAGTGATGTAGAATACCTATACATTTTGGCGCTTTTAGAAAATTTTATTATGCGATGATAAGTTATTGAAGTTACTGTTGTTTAAGAACTGTTAAATTTCTTAATATCTATCTTAATCATATTACAGTTAGTGTGAGTATTTGTAAAAACGCGCTCACTCTCTTTGGGTCTGTATGAATGTGCGCGTGTAGCCGACATCGAGTTGGTTTTAAATACCGCGATTGGGGCTTTCCCGAGGTTCCGGAATGATGTCAGCATTCGGCACTCAGATGTGACCACGTGGGGAAAAATAGACGACTACATATCAATATAATATAAAAAAACAATACAAAATAATAATAACATTATAGTCAGAGCCTTTAATCACTTTTAGGTTATCCAAGGTCAATAATGAGGAGTAGGCTGGACTTTCTGACCGCATGTCTGATTTGTGGGAAAGACATAAAAGGAAACAGCGAAATGTAGATGACTTGGGCTACTGTTTGCAAAAGTTGATTAAGAAATTACAATTATAGTTCTAATAAATGATAACTATCGACAGGGGAGAGCTAATCAGTTGGACTTTTTATTTTTAGAAATCAAAGAGTCCTCCCAAACAGATTGAGACATGAGCCTCACACAGCCATAACATTAAAAGCACTGACAGGTGAGGTGAATAACATCGATTATCTCGTTACAATAGCATCTGTCAAGGGGTGGGATATATTAGGCATGACGGTCAGTTCTTGGAATTGATGTGTTGGCAGCATGGTGGCTCAGTGGTGAGCACCGTTGCCTCACAGTAAGAAGGTCCTTGGTTCAGGACCTGACCCAAGGTCCTGTCTGTGTGGAGTTTGCATGCTCTCACAATGTTTGTGTAGGTTTCCTCCCACTGTCTAAAAAACATGCTCCATACTCCAACAAGTGTTCTGTCCAATCACTGCCAATTCAACTGCCGCCATGTATCCTATGTGTGTGAGCAAATCTGTCACCACATGTGAGCAAGTCTGGTGCAAATTGGCTGCCGTGGTATCACTCACACTGAGTGTTGTGTTCGAGAGCTGTCGGTCCATTCATTGATCGTTCTGTGTATTAATTGGCAACCAATTTGCATAAAGGCTTTGAGTCTTGAGTAAAGCGCTAAATACAATGAATTATTATTATTATTATTATTATTATTATTATTATTATTATTATTATTATTATTATTATTATTATTATTAATAATAAAAATTGGCAAGCATAAGGATCTGAGCCACTTTGACAAGGGCCAAATATTGATGGTTCGATGGCTGATTCAGAGCATCTCCAAAACTGCAGGTCTTGTGGGGTGTTCCCGGTATGCAGTTGGTAGTACCAACCAAAAGTGGTCCAAGGAAGGGACAGCCGGTGAACCGGCGACAAGGTCATGGGCACCCAAGGCTCATTGACTAGCGAAGGCTAGTCCTTCTGGTCCGACCCCACAGAAGAGCTACTGTATCCGTCTTGACATCTGTCTTGACAGAGACCTCAATATACAGCAGCATACATGACAGTTGTGGTCACCCAAAATAATAGCTTAATAACCTAATAATAATAAAAACCTAATAATAATTCAATGTTATTGGTGAACCACCACCACAGCTCAATACTTGGAGAAGCTCCGGAAAAATGATTGTCAAATAAGTAAAGCAAACAATGCATAACAGATGTTAATGTTTATTTGTGTGAACTTGGCAGATGTAACACTTTTATGTTTAAATCCTATTTCATCACCTCTGCTTTTGCCTACTGTCAAGTTTTTACCCTGCAGGCTGTGAACAATGCGGAGCATTGTGTTGGAAAGCTCAATGCTGATGAGCAGGCGGAAAATTGGAGGCGGAAAATTCAGCCTCAACCCAACCAAAGATTGTCTACCCTATGCCCCTAGAGGTTTAAAAAAGCATCCTGTTGGAAAAACAATGAATCTGCTAGGTTCCCATATTGTCTCCCACAAATTGGAAAAGTAAACTGAACTTCATCTTCGTTTGAGTGTCAACAATACCTTCCGAGGTTAAAAGGTTTGTCAACTTGAACCTACTTGGAAAATTATAGACATATCGACAATGTATTAAGTTTTATCTTAGGAGAGGACAAAGTTCATTAAACTCTCGGCTGCGTGTCTGCCAAAGCCCATTGGTTCAAACCTCACCTGATTAAAACAAAGTATACTGCCATGTCACAACACACCACACACACACCACCAGTGTGAGGTTCATGAAATATTAACCGTTAGCCCTATTCATATAATCGATAGTGTTAATAATGCTGTCATAGAGTATATATACAGTACTATTGTGTAAAGGTTTTATGTAGACTTAAAGTAAGTAAAAATATAAATGTTAATTTTAAATAAAATCTTTTATTACATATTAATATTACAAAATTAGAAAAATAGGGGTGTGAACGTTTATTAAAAACATTTCAAAATGTTCGCCCTTTGAAGCTCACTCACACGTGTGTATGTGCATAGTGCTTACTTTCGCTTGTTTCGGAAATACAGCTGGCTGTTAGGATGAATAGAACATATTGCATTACACTGTCATAAAATGCATTCTAATTAAATAGATTAGTCCAATCCGCATCAACCGTGCCTTCATAATATCGCTCATCTCCCATGAACTATACGTTTATTTCAACAATATGATTTTGGTAATTCCTAGATTGTTGAAATGCATGTGAAAGAATATAAAATAAAGCAATAAAGTTATAATGCCCAAGCTATTGCAGCAAGAGTTATACACAGCGCATTCTGCTGACCCTCAATCCACTTCGTTTAAGCTCAACTGTCAGGTCATTTTAATGCTTATTAAATTAATTGAATACATGTGCAAACATATAGAACTTAAAAAAACAATAATAAAACTCAAACTAAACGTTAGTCATCGTATAGCAGCGGTAAAAGTGCCCCGTTAACAAATAGGGTCCGGACTGCAGTCCACTAATAATAACTGTGACGCATCACATCGCATTTGCCCAGGGAAATGCATTTTCAAGTGATTATTAGGCCTGTTTTTGGCCGCTTAACTACAGCTATAGTTTTGGCCCTATGGGTTCCATTCCAGTGCTGACTAAGTGATCGGTTCACGTATTACATTTTTTATTATTATTTTTAATCAGTTCTTGCCCCTATTGAAATGAATGGGAATGTTTTTTTCACAGTCATGTCCCGTCATCTAGAGTTGAAGATATGTATTTGCATGTTGTTACGTTTGTATACCGACTGTCATGGCTATTACGCCAAACACCTGTTAACTGCAGCTGAGTCGCGACTGCCCAGTTTGTCGGCCAGCTCAACAAAATACAAAACTGAACAGACAAACGGTGGGCGGAGATTTCATGCGAAAGAGGAACTCAGTGCATTAGCTGTCTGCCCTTCCCGTAAACATCTGTAGGCCATATTCGTCTAAACCATCAGTAATTATGTGTTTTTGCTTTATTTGACAGGGCAGTAGGTAGACAGGAATGGTGGGAGAGAGAGAGAAGACATCCAGCGAAAGGTCAGAGCCGGAATCCAACCCAGGCCCCAAGACTAGCTTTTGTGGTGTGCGCCTTATAGCCCAATTAGCCACCAGGGCACACCATTCGAATAATTTTAGGCCTAATACATTGGGATTAATTCTGAGACCAACGATCAGTAGGCTATGTGATCTCACAGGTAGTCTGAGTAAGTGCTGCACAAATACAATAACATATCAAATTATCAAAAAAAAATTATAATAATTGTGGCCCTTCATGCAGTTTATATGCCATGATTAAGACCGAACCCTGGTGATGGGTCTGCACTTATGGTAAACATACCATACACAGTAATTCATTATAAACAGAATTTTTTTGAAGCAATGTTACAATATGTACAGTATCTGTTGGATACAATTAATAAAACAAAACTGAGTGCTCCAAATCAATCATAAAAGATTCTCGGGGCTGAATAAATGCACTCTTGTGGAAAGAACTTCATACACTTTGACAAAGGGATCCGAGTAGCCATTGGAATTCATGGCAGCCAGGTGAGTACAGAGGACAACACCTACGATCAAACAGCCTTTCTGAGTGCTGTAGAACAGGGACACCAGGATGCGGCCCCACTCGTCCAAGTCCTCGCCCTCTTTTGGCTACACACGGCATATACACAGACAGCACAGTTATGACTCACAAACAAGTGAAAGAAACATCTCAACAGAAAACTGAAAATGTATTTACACTGGTCCTAATGCAATCCATGCCATACAAGTTAATACTAATCATGATCAACTACATAATTTATGTTATGCTATTAGGGTTGTTAATGATTAATTGATGATTCTGTTCTCTTCTGTTTGAAATTCACTGCATGCAATTCAATTATTGAGGCGTATGCACAATGTTAACCTCAAACCGATGAGGGTGAGCTGCTAAACCATGAAATGAGCTAAACAAAGTCCAGTGTGGGAATATTTCGAACACAAAAACAGTCAAATGCTTTTTCACCACTGTGATGCTGTTCTAACTCAACGAGTCGCTTGACATGACCTATGCATAGCCCCTACATCGGTCCCATCAGAACGGGTCATTTCAGCAGCTGGTCTTATTGTAAACAAGCTGTGTACACAACTCACCAATGACCAAATAGACATGCTTATTTTCCTAGATAAAATTACAATTGACAATGTCCAACGTGTGAGGCATCTGTCCAGTAGAGGGTGCTGCAAAACCATGGTGGGGAGACATTGCTTTGACAGGTCACAGGCTTGCAACTGGTGGGTTCAATCTGAGGATCAGTTGGAGAATAGTTATTTATAGGTTTCAGAATGGGCCTGCCACCTGCTTTCCCTGCTGACGGGGGAGGCCCAGCTGGCCGCCCACCGCTTGCCCACGTCTGAGGCTGGTATAACTACGTGGTTGAGGCCAGGTCAATTTGGGAAGAACATTGACAGTTTCGAGACCTGGTCTACAACAGTGCAAGCCGGCCCTACCTACAGTATACACCCAGCTGCTGCAAGACATAGCCAGGAGGTGGCTGTGGCCGGAGGAGTTGGGGCAAGGGGAGACACTGAACCAGGTGGTGGAGTCCTTCCTGGAGGGGTTGCCATCTAGGACGTCTACCTGGGTCCAGCACCATAGGCCCACCATGCCCACGGTAGCTCTGGCCAAAGACGATCCAGCTGTATCCCCTCGCAGATCAACTGATAACGGCAGCGAGGAGCCGGCACTCGGTTGTTAAGAACGTGACACAAGGAGTTGGACTCAAATGCCCAACTCTACACAAAAAACGCTTAGAAATAAAAGGTCTATACTGAATAAGAAACTAAACATGGCAGACTTAACAAACTTCACGGGATGTTAAATCGGTGCTGGATATGGACAGTTGATATGGACAGTTGGGTGCAGAACAGTAACAATCCCATTTGATTGCTCTTGTCTATTTGTGTAGTATTGACAGGGAATTTGCTAATGCCTACTAAGCACAATTGCTTTAGTGAAGTTTAAACATTTTACAAAAATAGAATGTGGATGTCAAAGAGAATAGATAGGAATGGCTCCATTTGATACATGACACATTTTTGTGTGATAAATGGGAGGCCTGTGGTTTACAGGTTTTTTTTTCTGAGTGCTTAAACACTGAAAGTGATTCTTGAAGCACAATTTCTGAAACCATTAACACTTGTAGCCAGTGCATCAACTAAGTGTGCCAAACTAAATCACCGTTCCTTGCTCTCGCAGCGAACGGGAGAAGTATCTAAGATGCGCTTTTTGTAGGCCATAGTTTATCTTCGGGACATTGTAGTCTATCCATGACTGAGAAGGGAGAGGGGGGCACAACCTAGCACATTTTGGTTTCGGCTAAATATAAAAGAAAATATTTGAGTTAAATTAATCATGTTTTTACACAAGCCACAAACACATACCCCATGGGTGGGGTTAATTGTAACAGACCCCACTAATTGTAACAGTTAGTTGTAACACTTGCTAGAAAAGTCTGTTTGAATTCAATTAAATCAATGCAATTATATTCATAAACTATAGGTGTATACTGTTTATGGACATAGCTATGATAGATATCCACACATCTATCCATCCATCTATCATGGATGGAAATATCGATACATACTGTATATCGATAGATCTTTTTTAGATCTAGATTTTTTCTATATATCCATGTTTTTCCATCCATGTGGATATATAGCTGTCTACCTCGATCCACACGTCATTATAAATTAATATTCACAAGAGACGGTGTCAAATATTGAGAAATAAGTTTTGTCCTCAAAAATTATGGAATTAATCATTCAAAAACCCACGATGAAGCGGAACCAACAGCACTGTAGCACCTCCCCCAGAATAGGGAAACCGGAGCTACTCCCTGGAGCCAGACCTGGGGGGGGGATGCTCGCAAGCGAGCATCTGGTGGCTGGGCCTTGACCCATGGGGCCCGGTCGGGCCCAGCCCGAAGAAACAACATGGAGCCGCCACCCTGTGGGCCCACCACCTGCATGGTTAGACATCGGGGTCGGGTGCAATGCCAACCGGGTGGCAGGCATAGGCAGGGACCTAGGCGTGCTGACCCCTGGCATCGTAGACTGGTCCTAGGAACGTGGAATGTCACCTCTCTGGTGGGAAAGGAACCGGAGCTAGTGCGGGAGGTGGAGCAGTACCAAATAGACATAGTTGGGCTCACCTCTACGCATGGCACTGGTTCTGCAACCAAAGTCCTGGAGAGGGGCTGGACTTTTTTCTTTTCCGGAGTCGCCCAGGGTGAGAGGTGCCGGGCAGGTGTGGGGATTCTCACAAGTCCCCAGCTAGGCGCTGCAGTGTAGGAGTTTTCCCCGGAGAACGAGAGGGTTGCCTCTTTGCGACTGCGCATTGCTGGGGGAAGGCTCTGACTGTTGTTTGTGCTTATGCACCAAATGGCAGTTCGGAGTATCCGGCCATCTTGGAGTCGCTAGGTGGGGTCCTGGAAAGGGTACCATCTAGTGATTCTATAGTTCTGCTGGGTGACTTCAATGCCAACGTGGGTGACGATGGAGAAACCTGGAGAGGGGTGATTGAGAGGGGTGAATGGCCTGCCCGATCTGAACCAGAGAGGTGCTTTGTTGTTGGACTTCTGTGCTAGGCATGGATTGTCCATAACGAACACCATGTTCGAGCATAGGGAGGTTCATAAGCGTACCTGGTACCAGAACACCCTAGGTTGCAGATCGATGATCGACTTTGTGGTCGTATCGTCAGACCTGCGGCCCTATGTCTTGGACACTCGGGTAAAGAGAGGAGCTGAGCTGTCAACTGATCACCACCTGGTGGTGAGTTGGATTAGATGGTGGGGGAGGCTGCTGAACAGACCCGGTAAACCCAAACGTGTAGTGAGGGTGAATTGGGAACGTCTGGCTGAGGACCCTGTCCGTGAGGTCTTCAACTCCCACCTCCGGAAGAACTTCTCGTGCATCCCAGGGGAGGTTGAAAACATTGATTCTGAGTGGGGGCCATGTTCAAAATCTCCGTTGTGGAAGCAGCTGCTAGGAGTTGTTGTCAGAAGGTCTTCGGTGACTGTCATGGAAGCCACCAAAGAACCCGCTGGTGGACACCAGCGGTGAAGGAAGCCGTCAGACTGAAGAAGGAGGCCTTTTGGGCTTGGTTGGCCAAGGGGTCTCCTGAAGCAGCAGACGGGTACCGGGCGGCACGAAGGGCTGCAGCTTCGGTAGTCAAAGAAGCAAAAACCCGGTTGTGGGGGGAGTTTGGGGAGGCTATGGAGAAGGACTTTCGGTAGGCCTCAAGGAAGTTCTGGCAAACCGTTAGACAGCTCAGAAAGGGAAAGCAGGGATTGGCCCAGGCTCTGTTGAGCAGGGGAGGAGAACTGCTGACCCGGACTGGGAATATCGTCGAGCAATTTTATTGGACTCAATCTTTTAGACGTTCTCAAAAACAGATTTTCAAGTAGTTATTTTGTTTATAAGCTTATATAGCTTGTTTACAAGCTTATACATTTCCTGTGTTTATTACGTTTCTTATCCTCCATCTTAGGCAATAACAATATGCCTGTCACTTGTTTAGCTTCCATCCATCCATCCATTAGCTATACCGCTTATCCTATGCAGGGTCGCGGGGGACTGGAGCCTATCCCAGCCGACACAGGGCGAGAGGCGGGGTACACCCTGGACAAGTCGCCAGTCTATCACAGGGCCGACACATAGGGACAGACAACAACTCACACTCACATTCACACCTACGGACAATTTAGGGATACCAATTAACCTGCATGTTTTTGGACTGTGGGAGGAAACTGGAGTACCCGGAGGAACCCACGCAAACACGGGGAGAACACGCAAACTCCACACAGAAAGGCCCTTGGGCCAGGTGGGGATTGAACCCAGGACCTTCTTGCTGTGAGGCAACAG
>JAVQIZ010141074.1:0-24606 GCA_036023535.2 Galaxias brevipinnis | reverse complement strand
AAAGCACCATTTTTAAACTCAGATATCTATAATTGATCAGAAATGTATTCTACAGTTTATTGACATGGTCAGTTACTACTATACCTGGAAACAGAAGATTCTTTATGGAATATCTACATGGGCCATCATTAGAAAACCCTTGTGCAATTGTTAGTGATGCACCAATACTTAGGATACTTAAAATCGATTCACGCAAATCGAGTATTGCGATGTTATGTTAAGCGATACTGTATCGATTCTGTTTGATTCAATTATTTTTTGTTACCCAGAAATCCAAAAGAACTATATCACCACCCTCTAGGAAATGGGGTGTGTCTAACAATTGGTTGACCATGCTTTGGAGTCAGGTTGTAAACAAACCGTTAGCTAGCTATGTTTTTGGCTGGTACAGTGGCAAAAGGGCACAGTTGACTAGCAATATGCCCATATGGAAACACCACCGAAAACAGTAACACACAGGAATTGGTGGAATGTTAAGAGAACTTGAAGGATGGCCCCCTTGCTTGTTGTAGTCTTTTAGAAAAATAACAGTTGGAGGAGTGTGTCTATCTTCCAATCTAGAAAACAATAGACTGTAAGAGCCAAAGGTCAGTAAGTTTTATGTTTATAATTATCATTATTATTTTTGCGTTTGATGTAAATATTATATATGGATGGCCATCTATAGATAGGCCAGGAGGTGTGGTAAGTGAAGCACCTGTCCACATGCTGTTAATGGTCTAGTCCGCTTTAAATGTAGGTGCAGGTGCGAAGGTAATTGACGTAACGTACCAGTGAGTTGTATGGGCGCTATGTAGTTTTGGGAGCAAAAAAATGTTTTACCCGTGAAACGTGTGACCGTGATTTTAGTTTTTTGTTTGATGACCTTTCTTGTTTGAGTCAAAGACATCTCGTATTGGACCATTCTGTTTTGAGTTTGGAACTTGTAAATAAAGGCCATGCATCCCATCCGTCTGATGTCGGATATGTGAGTAACCTTACAGCACATTGAAGAGAGGGAAAGGTAAAAGTTGACAACTTAAACAAAGATCTGGTTGCGTGTGGACTGGACACGTGTCAGAAGCTAGGGTCTTAGCTACTCAGCTGCCAAAGCGTCAATTGGAAAGACTGACAAATTTAGCTGCTACAAGACACATTGTTGAAACATGCCAAATGGCTCCTTAAGAACAGGACAAACGTATCTGTTCCCATGTAGGTTTATACAGAGATCGTGATCGTACAGATTCTTCATGGAATGCAAAACTGGAAAGGTACATTCATTTTTAGGATCTCAAATTCAAATAATACGTCATTGATTATGCTTTCTCCAAATGCGTTTCAACAGTGTTCGGAATATAGAGCACCATTATGAAACGTATTTCACTTGTCCAGTTGCTTATAGTAAGAGAATAATGAATTTGTTGTTGTTTTTGGGTGTAATGCTCCTTTAAATGGTAACCGCAAATCATCAGTCTCAACGTCAACAGTAAAGAGGCAACTCCTGGATGATGGCCTTCTAGGTAGAGTAGCAAAGAAAAAAACATATCTGAGACTGGCCAATAAAAGGAAACGATTAAGATGGGCGTAAAATACCACAGACATGGGACTGAGGATTGGAAAAAGGTGTTATTGACAAACAAATCTAAGGACGTCAATTTTGCAACGCCATACATCCAACCCTCTGAGGGTCTCCTCGTCTGAACTCACATGTATACTCATAGTATCACCTTCCTTATTGGGTAAAGTTGGCCCAGAGGCAAGGGCCTACACATTTGTTTAGACCCCAAAACATCTGGTACCCATCACCATCAGGTTCCAACCTTATGGCCCAAGAGGTGGACAGGGGAAAGTGGAACCCATAGATACCTCTAACATACAATGGTTACCTATATAGATGTAATTTCTCTTACAATGTCATACCCTGTGGACGCCGCTTGATTGGAGCCAATTTCCTTTTGCAACAGGACAATATTTCAAACTATGAAAGATTTATGTATGGTAAAATGGTATGGTAATTGGACTGCATTTAGATCTCAATGGAACAAAGCGCTTTACAATGTTGCCTCTCATTCACCTATTCACACACACCGATGGTAACAGAGCTGCCATGCAAGGTGCTTGCCTGAACGTCTGGAGCACCTCGGGGTTCAGTGTCTTGCTCAAGAACACTTTGACAGGAGCTGGGGATCGAACCATCAACCCTTAGATCTGTGGACGACCCACTCTACCTCCTGAGCCAGAGCTGCCCTTATTTAGGCATTCTGTTTATAATGGTGTGGCCTCAACCCTATTGAGCTGTTGTGGGAGAAGCTTGACCGTATGGTAAGTAAGGAGCCATCAAGCCAATCCAACAAGTTGGAGGTGCTTCAGGAAGCATGGAGTGACATTTATTCAGATTACCTCAACAAAGTGATGGTTACAGTGTTTCGTCAAGAATAAAATTACACTAGGCTGCAGAACAAAACTTTAGAACATATTTATTTACGATTAATTCATGCATAATGCCTATTTTACCCTCTACTTACAGAGGGCACGGTATATTAGCATGCAAAAGGGTAAACCCAATTTTTTTAAATCTCTATGCTCATCGTTTTTGGCCACGTCTTTACATAAGGCTAACAACAAGATGCAGTACGCCTATGAATAGGGCTGTTCGATTCCGATTCCTAATCATGGGAGTCAATGCAATCCATTCCAAGAATCGGTTCTTAGAGCTTTTAAACCGATTCCGATTCTGTGTTTTTGGAGACTGGTAGAGCTAATATTTCCAGGACAGGAGGGCCAGTGTATGTATTTCCTATAATATATAATTCCCTGTTCATGGAACAGTACCAGTTGTGTTAAGATGTGAAAACAGAAACGGAAGTGGAACAGAGGAGTTTTAATAGCAATTGATTTGTTTTTGCCTGTTCATAAAAGAGATTATGAAATCTTTCATAACTGCAATTAGATTTCTGAATTCAAAGATGGTTAAAATGGTTTAAGTTGATTGATGGTACTTCTAGACATGTTTTTGTAACTTTATAAAGGCCTATCCTTTTTATTATATCCTCATTTCTATTTTATCTGAACTGAATTTCTTGTTGTAATTTATTACATTCCTTCTCCATTCCATTTCTATTTTAATCCATTCCATGCTTTCAGCTCCACAAGCCGGCACAAAACGACCATAGAATATTTCTATTATCCTGGGCTAATGTTTAGAAGGTTAGCATGCTAGCTCCTATGTTCTGGTTGTGAGGCGAAGAGTCTCCCTTACCATTTGCAACAACTTATGAAACTTTGTTTTTGCGGCCAAGGTCATTATGTTATTACAAAAATCAGCAAAATGTGTGCATGTACTCATGGGCTAAACTAGATTCAACTCCTCATCAGCCCTACCTCTGAGAAAACTGTGTGCGCCATACTTTGGAGGTTTATATGGAAACTATGGCCAAAGCAAGATAAAATGTATATCAATCTCATCGTAAGAGTTTCCCGATTCCACTACGTATATATATTACATTTCAAGAAATACCCTTAATTAGTAAAGTATACTTTATAGATAAACATAGCCTACGTTTTGGAACACTTCCAGGGCTATGACTGTGCTAACACTTACAGAAAGCCCTTTTGTATATGTTTTTTAGCCTCAGGTTCTTCGTTGAAATTAGCATTGTTAGATGTTGGTTGTTTCATATAAAGCAATCTAGGCTTGGTTACTTGGAATATTTCATGACTAAACATCTAACTAAACGCTTAACATTCCAGAATCCTTAAAGACCCCCTCCGGTGTACAAGTTTTTTATGTTGTTAACATGTCCTTGTGGTGTTTTTCATGTGCTACTAGACATCTCAGGAGCTAATTAAGCATCCAACGCCATGGCTAAGCATTTCTGCGGCCAATAGTTTGAGAAACGCCAGAGTAGAGTCTCAAATGATTCCGGAACATTTCGTATCAATATTTTTTTCCAGGACAGACAACAAAAATCCAGTATAGTCTCAGAGAATCCTGGACGGGTGGCAACCCTAGCTGGATCATTATTTCACAATATTAATAACAATTTGTTGGCCATGAATATCAATAGAGAATGCATTGCAAATGTTTATTTAATCTGTAAAATCTATCTAACCTAACGTTAGGTAGTGAAATCTATCTTTTCTCATGTTCTTCGGTAACATAGGCCAATCTTATCCTTTGCCCTGTTTGTCACTCTGCCTAAAGTGAGTAAGGAGAAAATGTACTTGCGCTGTTTGGTTATCTTTGCAAGTGATAATTTCTAACTTTTACTATATTTTCTATTCACTTTGCAACTCATTTGATTAATACATGGGTGCCAATTATCTTTAAGTTGTTTTTAAATTTGAAGCACCATTTTGGATTCTCTCTATATTTGGAGTTGAAATTGTTTATATGTTGAAAGACTACTTTCTAGAACACACCCAGAAGCCGACATGCTATGTTGAAGAAGTGTGCACATAGGACCGGGGAACAATATCGTTTTTTCAACCACACAAAGATACAGCAATACCCACATACATTCTCATTGACACTCACTACAACACCAAATTGGCCTGCACCACTGGTTAAATTCTTTTGACGAGAATAAATAAAACGTCCACGAAAAAGGTTTAAGAATCAGACGAGGAATGCAGAGAACAAAGAGAAACACCAAGAACAAGAAAAAGACAGTGCATTGGAAACAAGGCACTCTACAGTGCCAGGGCAGCGGCTAGACAGAAATTGTTTTTAATTTTGAGTTTGAAGCCATTACAATATATCGTCCCCGCAAAATGAACTACTTGCTTGGTCGGAGAAGGAGAAGTCCTATCGTCCCACTCTGTGTCTTGACACTGTGAAACAACCCTATAATGGGCTACACGTAAAGACATGAATGCAGTGGGTCACTTGGGCTGTGAATGAGGGTCAAAGAAACGAGGGATGGGGATGGAAAAAGAGAGCTAGTGGAATGTCAGTGTTTCTCTTTCTCCTCTTGATGGATTGATAGGCTCCATACTCTGAGGGGCCGGGAGGGAGAGAAGGCTTCTGACTAGTGATGTGTTGTTCATGAATGATTTGTCCATTTTGAACTAATCTTTAAAATGACTCTGGAGTAATAAGAAGTCTTCAGACAGCGATTTGTTCATTTTGGTTGCACATGCGCAGCAACAGTTCGAGTTGTTCGAGTCACTTGTTCATTTTGTCCAGTTTTGGCTTATTTGTACACTAACAGGAAACAGAAATGAGTAGTTCACCCCTTGACTGGGTCTTTGGGGCTGAGTCTTTTGTTAATTTGTCACATCACCGCTACTAGGCTCAGCATAGAAAAGATAAGTGTTTAGTTCTCCATGGTTATGTAGTTACCAAATCTCACTCACACTTCTAAAGAAAACCATAATCTAATTGTGTCCAACCTGAGTCACATGGGGAAATATAAAGGCTCACAAGCGAGATGTTTCGGGGCTAATGGGACTGTCTGCATTTGACAGTGTTTGTAGCTGAACCTGGAATTCAAAAATACCATTTTATATATCCATTACTTGCTGGTTGCCGTCCGATTTTCCACTGTGTTAATTGCGTCAAAAAAAATGTGTGCCGATTAACGCGTTAATATTGCGTTAACTTTGATAGCCCTAATTTATTTATAATCAGGGTGTACTTGTTAACTTTTTGCAGATAGCAATAATGTGCTATACATACACACCTTTACACACTATACTACATAAAATAATGTTAATAAATAATAATAAAAAGAATAATAAGTATGTTAAATAAAAGGAAATAAGTATAATTACACCACCATACAGCCAAACAACAATCACACTCGCTTAGCCTAGCAGAGTAGCAGTCACGTGAAAAGTGAATGAAAGACTCGAAAGACAGGACAGGAAACAGAAATTAGTAGTTCACCCCTCGACTGGGTCTTTGGGTCTAATGAATAAAAATACTCGAAAAAAGAGCAGTTCATTTTACTGAACGAAGTCACTAAAATCATCCGATCTTCCTATCACAATTTCTGACAATGTGGTCTTAAGAATCTTGCCTAATAAGGGGAAGGGGGTGTTTGCTTAGTTCACCAGGGCTTTCTGCTCGGGCCAAACAAAAGACTTTGGTGAGGTCGTTTGTCAACGTTATTGCTGCCGGAGCAGTCAATGTGGAAGAGGGGAAACAGTGCTAATCCTTGTAATGTGGTAATTCCACCATCAACGTTTATTTCAATAATACAAAGAGCAGCACTAAAAAAATAACACTGTTTTTACCGAGACAACCCATTTGAACCAAAATGATAAATTATTTATGGTTTAAGCTAGGCTAAATCATACAGTTTTTTCTTTGCATATTCTAGTCTAATGCGCAGTGCAGAGACCCTTCGGATGCAAGTGTCTGCTAAAATAATCCCATGTAATGCTACTAGTGATTAACTAAATTCAGTAAGTCAATTAAATGTGGTGTGCTTAAAACGTCAGCTTGAAAAATGTCAGTATTGCAACCCCTTGGGAGTCTCAACAAGAACAGATTTTCAAAACGGGCTAGTTGTGAGCATGTTTCCCTCACAATCGGGGCATCCCATACCCTCAGTCAGCCTTGACACAATGATCGTCTCAACCTCCTCTTAGGTCACTTGGGGTGTCAGCAGAGGGAAGGGTGTTACTATTTTCTCTGAGGGGGATGTGAGTGAATGGAGTGAGTGTGTGTGTGTGTGGTTGTGGGAGGTAGCAAATAATACCTTTACACAACACTTCCTAGGCCTTTGTTTGGAGCAGGGGGTTGACCTGGCCTAGTAAAAGTAATGGTCAGTGGTTGTCAGACTCACCACCCACCCAGGGACCCCCATCCCCAGACTCACTGCCACCCCAACCACTTCTGCCTAATCAAGGGGAAAATGACCTCTGGATGTGAAAGACCCAGTTCTATTGAAAAGGAAGGAGGACCGCACAATGGAGGGTGAAGTTTAAAAAATTGTCTCTCCTTTCTCTGTGCACGGCTGGAATGGGCCCGGGAAAGAGGGGAACCGGAGGGCCAAGGTCGCTAGATTGGCACCTCCATAAGCTCTTCAGTCCTTTGTCTGGTTTATAGAAAAAGAAGCCTCCACCCCCTCTTCACTAAAGCGCCCTCCATGAGAAATACTCCAGTCAACCTCACACTGGGCTCAGAGTCCAACTCTTTTGTCAGACACTTGCAGAGTGTTCTTTTTCTCTTATTATTTCCAGCACAAAGGGCATTTCTCAGGGACCGGTGCACAAAGCTTGTCTCAGGTTGGGAGCCCGGCAACATTGTTGGGCTGCCCCTGCTCGGGGATGGATTGTAGGCAACTGCTAATATCATTTGGCTGTTAAACATCCTGATAAGAGTTAGGGTGGGGCTGGGGGGTAGACGGAGGAGAGGGCTTTCTCACCTACGGACACTACTGCGCTCCTCCTCCAGTTGCTTGAGAAGCTCCTCGATGCACTTGTTGGCGTCCATGTACTCCTGCGCACACGGAACAGAGGGAGAGAGAGACCCTGTGTAAACAATATGCTTGTAAACCTGAAACGTGTTTTCAGCAGAACGTGTGTGTATGTATATGAATATGCATACACACACACACACACACACATATATATATATATATACATATATATTCCTATATTCGGACATGAACAAAATGCTGGCTTTATCATTCACAAAAAAATATTCGATTCTGTTGCTGAATTTCCCACCGTCTTAAAACGCTTGAAACCCTTCCATCAAAATTCCCAATCATGCACCGTTCAGTGTTAAGTCGTACAGCATGTACCAAATCTGTCTGCACCACAGCCATTATGTGGGCTGTGTATTTTCTCAGCTTTGTTTTCTCACACGGCTCCTCCAAGTGTGAAGAACACTGAGACAGAGCAGACCTGCTTTTTCAAAAGGTGTGTGGTTGGTTCAGACCCTTTCCTCCTTCCCCATTTCTCACCACTTTTTAGTGTTTTTTCTCACTCCCTCTGTAGTATCTATTGTATCTTGCATTGTTTCCCATCTCTGCCTTTCATTTTTTCTTTCATACATTCCTCCAAGTATCTGTTTCATATTTTTGTTCACTCTCCCTCAACTCCTCTCACCCGGTCTTTCTCTCGAACGCCCCATCCCCCTCACCACCACTGCAACCCCCCCCCCCCCCACTCTCCACCCCACTCTCAGTGTGTAACACCAGGAGCCCCTCTGGCTAACATCACACGGCTGAGGTCCAGCAGCTCGCCAGCTGTGGAGCCTCAACTGGGAATAACCTCCAAGAAAACCTTACCAAATTACAGTATGGACCAAAAGATCTCAGAATCCCAGGAACGTTGTGGGGAGAGGGGACAAAACAGATGTTGCAATTATTTGGCTTTGCCCAAATGATTTGCTCCTCTTTGGTCTGTCGCTACATGAAACAGGAGGAGGGTGGGGGATGTAGGAAGTAGGCCACGTTGCTGTAATACTCCAAACATCTGTCCCCAACAAGAGGAGTCCAGACAGTTGTCCATTTGAAGCCGAGCTAACAACCAGCAGTGTTGCTGTTGTTGGACACTATAAATCCTTTTCTACTTTTTGGTGTCCAATGGCAATATTCAAGGCTCTAAAAGTGGTTTTGACACCATTTCAAAACTTCATTTAAAACTTGAGTTCAGCAAATCTCTATCATGAGAAGGGAGTTCTTCAACATACAAGGGCCAATGGCCATGTTAGTTCAGGGTGTGCAGGTTAACCCTCATAACCCCACAACCCGCCAACGGGATCAAAATACATGTTATCTTTAAAAATTACACCATTTATCATACCCAGAAACTTTTAGAACAGCCATTCTCGACCGACTTTAGACTTTCCGACCGTCCCTAAACCGATCATGTGCACAAAACGCTTCTGTCAGGAAGAGTAATATATAAGCTTAAAATAGTAATATTTCATCAAAATCACTTTATTTTTTTGTCTTTTAAATGCCAAAAAGAAACAGTTTGCGTGTTCCAGATTCTGCAAAAACACTTAATTCTGCGCTTCTCTGCGCAACTGGGAAGCCTTGAATGACTCAACTAAGACCAACAGTCACGTAACAATTAATCAGCAAATCTTTGACTGAACTCTAGGCTGGAGCAGAGGAGAGGAGCCTTAGACAGAGAGATTTGTTGAGAGAGATCGTAAAAATGTAAATAGTTCAATATGTATTATACATAATGGAGTCTCCACCTTTTTTCCGGTATTAGTAACAATTGTGGGCACTTGGAAAAGTGTTCTATATCTATTCCTTTTTAAAATAAAATAAGATAAGATAAAATAAATTATCAAAGAAATTCAACTTGTGTTTTTCCTTATTTTGGGATTTATGACATTATAATTGTGCTATTTTGCACAAAATACATTGTTGAATTATCCCATCTTCTGGCCATGATTGTACTGTTTCCATAGAGGACTTGCAGGTGCAGTGGAAAATAAGCCCACAGTGAGTCAAAACGTGACAGGAGCAAAAAACACCTTAAAATGACTTGGGGTTCGGAGGGTTAAGGTGATGTGTTAAATAATTGAATATTTGCCTGGCCGTTTGTGAACCATCTCCTGGGTATAGGGTTATCTCCGTGAGACAGATGGCTTCTATTGATTCCTCAACTCGGGTCATGTGGATGTCAGTGGATTCCCTCAGAGGGATCACCATGCCAAACTGAACTTAGCTGGCCTGATGTCTCTCATACTACACATTAACGTACAATGTGCACTAAGCACACCGGGTCAGACCAAACTGGGCCAACCATACTGAAGGTGTGTCAAAGTGAGGGTTTGAAAAGCATGGTGGATGTGGTGTCGAGTCAGACGTGGGCTCCGTCACAATAACCATACTACCATACCAAGCCAGAAAAAAAGATTTAGTATGTCCCAATACATACTATGTGAAATGCAGTATACCAAAAATACATCCAACAGTACATACTTTGCAAGTGCAGCTGAAGTACCTACTAAAAGAAAAAAGTAGTAGTAGTCTATGTGATTTGAGACGCAGCAATGTTCCTTTCCTACCTCCTCCCTTCCTCATAGGAGCATGTCCCCCATGCTGAGTCTGCTGACGCAATTAGCACACCTATCACACTGGTTGGGGGGCACCCGCCACTGCCACCAGCGTGCCCCTGTGCCAACTGAACATTGTGAGGTCCTCTGCACCACACAGAGGCTCCAGTCATGGCCTCAGCAGGCAACATTACAATGGGAGGGGACAAATCAGCCAAAACAGATCAATGCGGCCCCACCTCATGTGAGAGTTTCATTAATAGGTGCTTCTCAAAGTGGTATTATGACGAATAAATACAATAAAGATGCACATTAGTAAAACTGCATCTGAAAAATTTACAACCAGATTGAATTTAGAGCGGTCTGGATGATTGTATCAAAACAAATGGTGGTTTGTAATGATTAATTATAACATTGGTATTGTGTCCTGAGACCCACTCTGCAAAGAAGCCTGTGGCACCACACCCATAAAGGCCATTAGGAGTCAAACAGAGTGGCCCCAACACTGTAATTTCCCAGGCAATAATCCATACCACAGTATGAGAAACACACGAATGACCGGAACGAGACACTATTATTATTATTGGTTATCGGTTGGTTGTTACCAAAAATCATGCTCTGAAATATTAAACATCAGTCCTGATTATACTCGTCAGTGGTGATGGCCGAGACCTTGGGGAAATTATATTAATATGCTGTTTCATCACGCCATTGCAGGATCACTACTTTGACATAGGGAGGCAGAGAAACTCTTTCAACAACTAGGACTATTAGCTGCATATAATATTTTGTTATCTATAACAGCCTTTGGAAAGATGAGTACAGTGACAATATTTTAAACAAAGCTTATGATGAAATTCGCTAACCACGACCCAACTGATCTTTTAATATTTAGGACAGCTTTACAAAGCCTGACTTGTCTGACAGACTGAAATGTCAGGGGAAATATTTACGCTCCACATCAAAGATGACTCAAAGCCGCCTCTGAGTCTGTGTTGTCATCGCGCAGTCCTCTCCCTAATGACAGGGCGGCGGTATAATCTTCCCTGCACATGAAGAAATGCCCGGAATGCGCCATACGTGTTGTCATGCGAAAGGAGGGGTGTTTAAATGGGGAGATTGAAAGCCTAGCTTGTGTGTTATTTTGAGCGTGCCGCCGTACATTACCTTGTGTCTTCAGCAGGGCATTATATATGCTTTAACGGTGTGTGTGAAAGCTGTGCGGTTCCCAAAGGGACCACACCACTCAATGTAGGGAGAAGGAAATTATGCAACCTGGACATTATCAAAAGCATGTTTCTCTACCTTACAGCATGTTTAGTGTGTCTTATGTGTGTGGATTGTACGTTGTAAACAATCTCCTGCGATGGTCAAAATGTCTTAAGAGCACTGAAAGTCATTAAGAACCTGCAGTCGCTTTCACAGAACAGCCTTCTCAATCCTTATGGTCTGCAAAGAGCCACACTGAGCAGTATTCCATGGCAGTTGAAATAATAGGCTATTCCTGTAAATCAGCGTAATCTTTGATTCATCCCTGTTGTAGATGCAGCAAATCTGCTGAAAGAATCAATTTACAAATCAGTCAGTTTATGCTGCGCTTTAGTGTTCAATTCCGCAACAGTGATCCATAACAAAGACGGTCCCAAAATATTATTGATTTACATACATAGACCTACTGTTAAATGATAATTTACATAAATTGCATTCAATGTCTTTAGTCAAAATATTTCCATAATTTTATTCAAACCCCACCCCCTTAACAGTAAAACTCTGCACCTATGGATATTCATATTAATAATGAGTGAAATGCTTCCTTAATCCAAGGTTGACTTGCTGTTAATATTCATGTATGTAGGCCTATATGTTTTTGGTCTAGGACCACTTGGCGATCCAATGTTTACCCACCGCTGTTTAGTGTGTGTGGTTCCTAATCTTTCATGTGGTTCCTAATCTTTATGAAATTTTAAAATAGGCTCCATCCCCCCACTGCTTTGGCACACGAGTGGTTGGAAAGGAAAACGCTTGGCTTTCCTCACACACATACACGCACACACGGAAACATACTAAACTGGAAAATGCAAGTGCACACATGCTAATCGGCCACACATGAACACATAGACATACTGGAATAAATCTGTTTAGGACTGATAGTCTAGTTAGTTTAGTTTAGTTTTGTAACTAAAACATTAGATTCATTATTCATCCATTATGGGGGCCTCTCTCGCACTTCCAACTCCTCTCTTCCTCCTACTCTGTCTTCCTCTCTGCTCCACTCACAGATTCTTGGAGGTTCTGAAGGATGGGGTCATTTTGTAGACAGCCCGTCTGGTTTCAATATTGATTCTTTGGATTGGACAGAGAGAACCTGTGGCTAGATAAAGGTTTGAGCCAGTTGGAGTGCAGAGGCCTCTACTACGAAGCAAGGTAACTGACTTATCCAGGCAACTTCAGGAGTTACTTTGTGACATTGGGCCTCATTCACCAACCATTCTTAAGAACAGTTTTCTTCTTAAAACCCACTTACGCAGGTTTTAAGCAAACCACACAGAAAGGCCACTAGGTCAGTGGGGTTTGGCCCCAGGACCTTCTTGCTGTGAGGCACCAGTGCTAACCACTGAGCCACCGTGCTGCCCAAAGTTAGCTAGTTCAGTTCAGTCCAGTTCTGAGCATTTACGTAATTGAACCAAAATCATTGCTACAAACAAATTGGATTACGTTGTGTCCAAGAAAGGTTAGATAGCCTTGCGCATCGGATATTAATTGGTTCTGAAATAATCAAGTTAAACAATGTGTCACGCTGTTTAGTTGCAAATTTTATTGCATAAGCCTAAGGAACATTATTTCTGATCGGGCAATGCATTGTCAGCCTACAAATTGTAGTAAGAAATGCCTGTTTTATTAGGCTATGTAATATTGATTGCTAAAAGTGTTGGTTTACATTTGCAAATGACTGTGTAGGCCAACTTAACTTCTTACCCTTTTTTTAAGATCACACTGTTTTGTATCATATGTTTTTTGGTCGAAATGCATGTGCTTTATATTTGTTGTGAGGTTGCACGCCAACAGAAGTGTCTAAAGTTACTAGCCGGTCGCGATAATGTAATTAAGTTATTAATGTAGCTAACCTGAGTGACTCAGCACTGATACATTTAAAACAGAATAATATATAACAAACTAAGTGCCGTTTGGTGATTATATAGAGTGGAGTAGCGTTCAATTTATGAGACAAGTGAGGTCCCATACGTCTGGGAAAAACCATTTTAGCCCAATAATATTGACATATTGGCAGTTTACGGAACGTCCTCGCTAATACAGAACAGTTGTCTACCCAAGTTATAACACACTACTTAAAATGTGAAAAGAAAATGTTAAAATCGTGTTAGGTTGTCATAATTAAATTAAATTAAATTGTTGTGTTTGGAGTAAATGATAAACCTGTGTCAAAATGACATTAAATTAATTAAGCAATTTAATTTAGATCATGTGCAATAGATGTAGGCCTAATAATGCAAAATAATCATTCATTATAGGCCTACATACAGTATAAATCAGATAATATAGCAAGGCAACCACATTGTCTATTTGGGCAACTAAAACATGATTCATGGTTGCCCGGCCTGCAACCACTTTTAAACCTTAGCGTTGAGCCCTGGTTACTGCCTAGGTGCTTTAGGGAGTAGATCAAATTCATTAACAGTGGTACATTTTAAAGATGTAGCCCATGTGTAGGCTATAATTTAATAATCCTAATTGTTTTCACATATTTAGACTATTTTACATGTCCTTACATCTCAATCATATTACAAGTAAAAGAGTCTGCAATGCCAAATAGAAGACATTGGTTAAAATGTTAATTCAAAAATGTAAATTTTTCAGTAGGAAGTGACTAGTTGCAGAAATGCCCACAACACAACAAATGCAACACAACAAGAGCTATGCTATGTCGAAAATGTGCTGCTAAGATACGTTGCCGACCACGCCCCTTTAAGCGAACGCGCACAAACTCCATTAAGTTAACACCGAATCAACTAACCAACATCTTCACCGTATCGTATTACCATTTAACAACAATTTAGGCTGTCAGAGTTTCTCAACCCTGGCTTCCCTTGATAAATCCGAGTAGATTAAACTCTCTTCGTAGTACAGGCCTCAGGTCAGTAGATCCCAATTAAAGTCGTTTGGGTGTGTGCGTGTATGTGTGTGTGTGTGTGTGTGTGTGTGACTTTAGCTGTGACATAGGGTCTGAGGCGCAGACCAAGGTTATCGTTAACGAAAACTAGATGTAATTAAAAAAACTAAAGCATTTTTGTTAACTGACCAAGGTTAGGGTTAACTAAAATAATAAAACTATAATAAGCAGCAGCTCCCAGTGGACCCTGTGAGTGAGATCAGTCAAAGATTAGGTTGAGACCTCCACACCAATCCACACCCACAAACAAAAACACCAACGGAGAGCCAGATATGTAGGCTCTATTTCACACTCACGAATATTTAGACCCACATATTTAGACCCACATATTTAGACCCACATATGCTCTGTCATTATCACTCGCACTTCTACTCACACATAAGCAAACGCTCATCTTTTTTTCCCTATCAAGTGACCGACGGAACCGATAAACCCATCAGAATCCTTGACTGAACTTCCCAGGGTTCAGATATGCAGGTCCTCCTAATTCACCCTTCGCTGAAGTCCTCTGACCTGGCTCGATCTCGTTAGTTTTATCAGGGCCGTCTGTGGACCAGCCCCGACATTATCTCTTCACTGACCGGACATTACTCAGGCTTCAATGGTCCCGGTGTCAGCCCAATCTGCACGTCCCATCAACCTCCCATCACCAGCGAGCCGGCCGGCTTGAATGGTGGTGATGATGATGATACCCCTGCCTTGGACCGGTAGAGAGAGATCGCTTGTATTTAATTATTTCAACCAGGGTGCGCTATCAGTGTGAGCCGTTATGGGGGCTGGTGTTGAGCTTTTCTTCACAGTAATGTTAGAGAAAGCCATAGAGAGATACCAAACGTTGTCATTGCACAGGACAATGAACGTCCTCACACAAATGACGTCCTCTTTGTATTTCCTTAGTTGAATAATGAATGTAATAAATGTAATTACATTGGTATTATCCAGGCAGACATATTCTGATACAATGATAGTGGATACTTTTGATAAATCAGTTTTACCTCAGCTTTGGTAAATACATAGATATTGGCGCAAAACTAGCTAAATATCATGTGAATCAGTTATATTCTTGTTCATCGTGCTAAAGGCAACCAGGTAACTATTTTAACTCTGTCAAAGAATAACAAGAACAACTCTACCAACTCTACTCTCCATTGGATCGGTGTAACAAGCCCAGTAAGTAATACCGTTCACCTGCATAGCTACCTGCTCAAAAGTCCAGGAGTGTCAGGGAACATCATTTACCAGGTCAACAAAAGGGGTTCTGTTTGTCATCCAGGGTGGGTTTGGGGCTTTAACTGGACCAGTTATCCGATAGTCCTCTCAGGGAACCGAGCAGCCAAGCCTGGGCCAAACATCAACACCCCACCACAGCCAGGAATCCATATCCAGGAGATTATCTTCCCAAAGATTAAGATGGACTTGAATAGCCCCCTGTCATTCTAGCTATGCCTGTAAGAGGCTATTCATACTGGTTGGGAACAGAGGCAAAGCTGTTCAGCCAGTGTAAATCACACAGGATGGATGTAGAAAGGGGAAGGGGGGATGGGATGGGGTTGGATGGAAAGCAGAAATTTATTGGAGTTGACACAGTGACTGGATGTCATAGTGCTGTACCTGTTTGGAGAGCGGGTCTCCTGATACGTTTTATATCTACCTTGAAAACATAAGCAATGTGCACACACACGCATAGGGAGGAGCCTTCTATGACTGTGGCTGTCGAAAATGAAAGCAAATGTCCAGCTAAATATCCAGACTGTGTATTGATGTTTCCACCCTGTATAGAGATTCCAAAAACAGTTACGTGAGAGAGTGAGTCGCACAAATGTGTCCAGCTCCACTTTAACAAGCTGGATGTGTGTGCGTGTGTGTTTGTGGCACTGTTATGGGAGTCTAGGGACTCATACTCCACCAGGTGGAAGGGAGGAGAACGGCGGGGGAGGAGGGGGTTGAATGAGGGTGATGACTGACATGAAAAGGAAACCTGGAAGCTGGCAGACAGGAATAATGTCCCCTTAGAGAACCCAGGGAGAGAATGGGGAGGGCGGGTTGATCCATACGAGAACCCCAGATGACGACTGGAACAGGGAAATGTTTTGGAGAGATAAGAGTGAGTGAGAATAAACAAAGAAAATAAATGTGAGACAAAGTGAGGCCCACTGGAAAGAGAGACTGAGAAAGAAACTCAGAAAGAGAAAGACAGAATGATGAAGACACATAGTGATCGAAACAGAGAGAAAGAGAGACAGGGAGGTAGAGAGACAGAGAAAAGAGAGAGGGAGGGAGAGCGAGAGAAATGAGAGCACGTGAGAGAAAGAGAAAGGAGGAGAGAGCGGTAGGGATCAAGGGGACACAGGAGAGTGATACCTACAGGACAGTGAGTGACTGAGTGGAGAAAGGAGAGGATCAGCGCAGAGGACTGCAGAGTAAGGTTGCTTCCTGTCCAGCCCGGCCCTGAGCACGATTTTACAGTAACACACACTACCTGCTACGCAGCATAGGCCAGGTCCCATTGGAATTCTGTCTTCACACAGTGGTAACAAAGTGAGGTGGTGTATCAGGTGATAACAGATACATTTTGCATTTAAACAGAAATGAGAAATATGAATAAACGGCCATCAGGAGAGGACGGGTAATAGGTGGAGTGGATTGATGGAAAATCTCTTATTCTCATTGCACACCAGGTTAGTCACAGAGAAATTGAAGTCAAACCAACCGGTTAGACCATTTCTCTCTGTCTGCTGTGCTTCTTTTACTTCTACGCTGCGCCCAGCTAATGCACCAGAGAACAGCAATCCAATTCCTTCACGGGAAATAAAACTCATCAAACACATCGAGCGGAAAGCCTTAAAGAACTCCGATCAGGATTATCGAGTCACCACAGCCCTACATCTCCCAGCTAAAGTCCCTCTAACCTATTCTCAGTGCCCACACACAGTCTGGGCCTTTGTGTTGCCTCGTTGGCTACTGCTTGCTTAGCTCCCGTGTCAACGCAACCCACTGTTCTGGCTACTGGAAAAGGTGCTGATAGGGGTCTCTGGACCCGAGCCCAGAAGAAAAGAAATTATGAAACGAACCTGGGAAAAGCACTTGAGAAATACACCCATAAAGAGTTGTGAAGTAAAAGTGACTTGTTTTATGGCGGTAGCACCTCGCTGAGACGTTAATGAAACAGAGCGCCATCCTGCTAATCCTTTAAGGTAGAGAAGGGAACCGAGAGAGAGACTTCAGAAATCAGAGCGAAAGACGGCTTTGTTTTCACCCCGACAAACGTATGACCCCCATGGGTGTGTTTTAGCCACACTGTCACATTTCTGATGTCTCACATGTATTAGGGTCTATTACATGTCTAAAGTGTGTGTGTGTGTGTGTGTATTGTTTAATCCGCAGGTAGATTTATTGATCCACACAGCCTGCAAGCGGACCCAGATGGTGGGCACATGTGGAGGAGGATTCCTCTGAAAAGTATTAACAGCAGACCTCGGAATTCTCTATATTTCCCTGATGGGATGAGGAGGTGAGATTCCTACCGCAGTACTTATCGCACACAAACGCACTAAAAAGCATACATACAGGCCAGCAGGCAGACAGGACAGCAGGATGGGAGACTGGGGAGAGATGGCAATGTGACAGGGGGACTATTTGTTTATGTGCCTGCCTCTCCAATGCCCCTTCACCTTCAGTGCCACTCATGCTTATCACACATTCATATTCCCCATCTTGAAGTGACAGTGATGGACAGAAACAGATAGGATTTTCCAGGCTAAAGTGTGACGGTGTGAGTGCGTGTGTGATCCACAGAAATAGCAAGAGTGGGTGTGTGTGCAGGAATGAGAAATGTAAAACGCGATTGGTTGCTTTGACTTTCGACCCCTGCTACCAAACTCGTTGATATGATTATGCTTGTGGTCATGAATAATTTTCCCACCAATGCTGGGGTTTGATCGCCCCCCTTCCTCGTGCATTTGGATTTCAGACAGGAAGCCAAAGGTCCTGGATTTAATGTTATGTCTGAAGGACACTGGTGGACTTTCTACGGACTTTGTCCTGGCAGAAAAATAATCCTGTCAAGTTTGACCTTATCTCCCAAACATTCGAAAAAATATATGAAATACCTTTGTAAAGCTAAAAATATATAGGAGTTAAACTCAGTTAACCTGCAAATGGGTCTTTGTAGTTGCAAGGGGTGTGTGTGTGTGTGTGTGTGTGTGAGAGAGTGTGTTTTTGTGTGTTTGGTTGAGAAGCTCACAGTCAAGATCACTTCTGGCCTCTCTTGCATCGCTTTACGTACCTCTGTTTCATGGCTCCCATTTGCACACACAGGACAGTGTTTGTGCTATGAGCAGTGGCAAACAGAAAAGTGTGTTCAATGTGTTTGGAGAGAAAGCCCATATCTAAGCGATCTAAAATAGTCATAACTACAATTCCCAAGAGGCCTTTGAGCTAATAATCATATATCAGTCACAGCTTTGTCAGGTTGGAATGTGTATTTATCTTTACACAGCAAAACGAAACGCCATGCAGTCAGCAGCAGCACTAAATTCTCGTTATCATTCTCTCAAGTTAGACTATTTTTAGCTGCCATGTTTGTTTTATTTGTCCCAGATGGCGGTTGAAAAGGAATTTGACATAACTGCTGTTTCTCATTAGGCCTCAGACAGCAATGACCTCAGTGGAAGAGACTACTCCCTCGTCCCACAGGGAGAGCGGACGCCTTAGCGCTTAAGAACCGCTGTGCTGGGGGGCCTTCATTCCACCCCAGGCTCCAATCAAAAACCTAAATTTGAAGGGCCAATCAGATAAATACGACTGAAGCTCCAACTGTAGCATTACTTTCCCAACGGGGAACCTGACTTTAACTAGAATTTTAATTACACTAATAGTTTTTATTTTTGTTTTCATCTTTCCTCCCCGGAAAGGATTTGTACTTGGTGCTGTGCGACAGAAAGTGATAGTTCCGCTACTGTGGGAAAATGTCACAGAGCAAAGGCCCGAACTGCCTCTGCTTAGGCCTCTATTTGCTCCAACGATAACAAATGGCGCTGGATGGTTATTGTTTGTTTACCCAGCTTGCCCTCTTTATCTAGGGCACACCCCCTCCCTTCAGTGTGTGTAACCGGTACAGGACCAATCTGTAGAACTCTCTGGGAGCCTTTTCTCTGACAGACGCTGTAATGAAGGGCTGGTAGCCAAGTGGCACAACAGAACTACGCAGAGTAGAACAGACGCAGTCCCCTCGGCATGTCTGTTTGGAGGTTATAATAAGATGGGTGAACCATCGCTCCCTTACCTACTGTCATTGGCAGGTTTATAATCTTTTGTTATGGCTTGTGATTGCCTACAATAAATAACTTTGATCGATAGAACACAGAATCAGTTTGTCACTTTCTACTCAAACTATGTCTAGAGCCTGGAGGTGCATTCTCAGGGGCAGAACAGTTTGCCAGTCAGACAACCCATTTCTGCATTGAAAGCATTGCCTTCAGCATGAGCTGTTAACCGTGGCATTATGTCAAATGTATGGGAGCATTCGGTATTGTCCCTTTGTAGGTCATGAGTTGAGCCGGCTATAGCCACATGGCTGGCTATAATACAGATGAACACAGTGCTACTGTTTGACCTGGTGTTGGGTCCAACATAAAATAAAATGCCTGAAAACTACCTCAAAGGTGCTATGTGTACTATTTCTTCATCCTCACTACGCACATCGGCCATCAATCACTTATCTTCTCAGCAGGCACGCCGCAATTGTTGTTTGCCAGTGTTGTCAGAGTTTTTGTCATGGGTACTTTTGTTTTTACGTGAGATGACAATGCATAATCCTTTCATGTAATACACATTTGCCTATTTTAACCCTCTTCAACAGGTTTTCCCTTTGTGCCCAAGCACTTGATCCTAACTGTGAACACTATCGGAGCATTTATGGAAGACAATGTCAAACCTTTATGGAAAATAATTGTGAGCCTGTTAATGCTTTCCAGGCTCTTCGAGCAACAGCACAGCTCCTGTCCTGAAGTCAGTATCCTTTATGGAGCCGGCATAGAGGTCAGAGGTTGTTTTAATATCCACAAAACAGTAAAGCCCATATTGGACTCAGTATCCATTAGGAACCTGCTTGGAGTCGAGCTACAAGATGCATCGAGGGAAGTAGACCATGAGCAGACTCAATAAAAGGTTATTATACCAGACTAGGCCCAGCGTCTTGTCCCCTCTAAAGCTCAGGGCTCAGTAGAGATGGAGTGGTACAGGGGGAGTATCAGACAACACCGTCTGTGAATACCTCCAAAGGAACAGCTATCGGCTGTAAAAACAAGAGGTGAAGTCCATCTTCTATCTTGAAAACTAGCAATAAGAAATTGCAGAGCCTAGAATATTGGATGCGCAGGCCGTTTAATAAACGTGGATGGCAAAACCCAGCCACCCACCCAAACAACTAGCCCACATACCCAACGGCCACTTAGTACCTACTGAGGCCGTCCCCTCACAACCCACAGCGGACGTCCCTGTCTCGTTACCCCAGCTGTGTGGACCAGATGGGGGCTAGTACTGCAACCCACCCTCAAAGCCCACAAATCACCATCTCTACTGTGGCCACCACAATACAATGGCCCGCCCAGTGAGAACGACCACCTCACACACACACCCACGCACAGAGTAAGGCACACACACAAAGGCTCCGACTCAATGACCCCCGCAGGGTCAAAAGTCATAAGCCTCAGATCCTCCACTCTTTCACCTGAGGCACTGCACTCTGTGTTGCCACCTCATAAAACCCGGAGCGGTACGTGAACATCTATTCAAAAAGAATAGATCGTGGAGAAAATCATTGACTAACTCGGGTCTAGCGCCATAAATTTGAGTTATGGGCGCATGGAGGGTGCAGGCAGATAACATTGAGTCTTCTGAGTGAAAGGAAGACTCAGAAGTGATTGGGAGGCTTGGAGGGCTGGGAAGCGGAAACATTTTGGAACATTTTGGTGTTTAATTGATCGATCTCATGGAAATGTCGGGTGGAGCACTCATTGCGAGTGGGTTTATGTTGAATGTTAAGCAGTTTAGCAGTTTTAGTAGAGTATCACTTAACAGTGTCCCATGCACTCTGGTGTTAACCATAATTGCCATCCAATATTATGAATATTATAAAAACTTGTCACCTTGCAGTGAGGCTAGGCCACTTATTGTATTATATCGTGGCCTAATATCATACTAGATTATATGACAGATAGATATGACAGTAACTGTAATTGCTCTCTCGGATTGATGAGACCTCATGTTGATGTGACATTTGGAACAGCTTTATAAAAATTTCCATATTGCAGATTAGCAGTTTCAAACCAGGTTAGTAAATGGCATATCTAATTGGAAAATAATTAAATCTGGGATATCTAAACTCCTATATTATAAAATGAGTTAAATTAAGGGTAAAAGCATATCAGATGCAGTCGCCCTACTTACAAAACAAAAAGTGATATGTGAAAAGGCTTTAACTACTTTTTAGAAACGCTTGAGACAATATTTCATCCAATTACAACAGCTCCTAGAAATGATGGGCGTGTCATGAAGGTCACTGTTTCCTGATGTGGCTCTAAACTATAGGCTACATACCACAGGGTGGTGACTGGTGGCCAATCCATCTGTCTCTCTCTGATCCCATTCTCTGTCTCTCTCTCTTTCGCACTCACTCTGTCCACTTACTCTTTCTTTCTCTCTTTAACTCTTTCCCTTTCCCGTTCTCAGTTTTTTGTTATGTCAACCTTTATTTCTTTCTCGTTCCCTCTTTCTCTCACTCTCCATCTACGTCTGTCCATCTCTTTCCTTCTCTGTGTCTCTCCTTTTTCTCTCTTCCTCTCCCTTCCTCCATTTACTTTGCATCTCCCTCAACAGCGAGACCAGATCACCCTCAACCACAGCGGATTCTGACAGACCCCATTACCCACGTCAGGAAAAATCAGATCCCTGCTTAAAGAAGACCTCATAATAGCTGGACACACAGCAGGACTTTTGAGGCAAGATAATGCTCTCTGGGTGTCTATTCATGCGCATGGTGGCTTTATTTTCAATTGGAGGGAAATAAAAAATTTAAAAAATCTTGGAGTGGGAACACATTCGGTCGAATCCGTTTCGTCGTGCGATGGGAAGTTGCAGAAAGAAAGAAAACATTCAAGGACCGTGTCTTACAAACACGTCAAATGTTGGCTTGCGGAACCATATTGAAAGGGATTTCTTTGAGGGGGTTCTAAAATACAAAAACCAGAGATTTGACCTTCTCAGCAAACATCCCATGCAGGCAGAAACAAACACAGGACACTACCACAACACACACACACAGCTCACAAAGGACACACACTGGGGACCAGCTCCATCTAAAACCCTAGATAACAAGAGGCCCCCGTTCTCGACTCATCTAACACCACACGCTCTAAATCGCCCCAGGCTCATTAAACAGCAGCTAACGGGGCTTGCGCATCGCACGGGAGCCGGAGAATGGCAGGGGCCTTCCCCCAAGGCTGTGGGCCAGGGACGGAGCACACAGGCAGGCAGGTGATCTTTTGTTCCCTAGGAAAAGAGAGAGACCCTCCCTATAGGCAACCGCCGTGTTGTATTGTCCGAGGCAGCCTGTTGTGGATCAACTCATTAGAAGCAGAAGCCCAGATGCTGTCCACAGTGGATCAGTACACATACTATGGAACCAGAACGCCAGTCAGTGACATAAATACAGGCAGCGGGAGGTATGAGACTGCCTGACTGTATTTGAGAGCTGGCCTTAGTGTTACTTTTCTATTTTGCCAAACAATATCGCTCAGCAGAAAAGGAATGTAGGAATGCACACTTGGTGTTCTAATAACCTACTGTAGCATTCCCAATAACATTACAATACGATAATATTTTTTACAAAGAAATGGTTTTGTGCTACTGCAATCACGGAAGAAAGAGGGCAAAGAATGTTAACAATCCTCATGACCATTGCTTCCATCCCCATTCAACGGTACAACTGAAGGCTCGCCCAGTACACTCTCCACAGCTTTGGTGTTCAACCATAGTATGACTAAGGTGACCTCAATTTCAGAAAGGGTGTGTGTGTGTGTGTGTGTGTGTGTGTGTGTGTGTGTGTGTGAGTGTGTGTGTGTGTGTGTGCTTGCTTAGTGGAGGAGGGAAATAAATAATATGCAAAACTCCAAAGCTCAAATTTTGGCTGAGGCAAGTCAATAAGGGGGTATCTAAAGCAGGGCACGAGTTAATTAATCATCCCGTTTCCTTTTCATGGCCTTCCCTGGAGTGTTCTGTGTGTGTGTGTGCATGTGTGTGTGTGGAGCAGGTTGCAGCTGGGGGGCTATTAGCATAAGGCTATGTGGAGCAGACGCTTGCCTTGTTTGACTATGTATGCTGCCACCCTCAGAGGAGAAAGCAGAAGGAAGAAAGAGAGCGATAGTGAATTCCTGACACAGGAATAACCCATCTCAAAAACCCTACCAGGATGTCTTCTTTATTTCTTTTGAAGGGCGAGCTAGACTGAATTTGTAAGATTAAGCAAAGATAGAGACAGAGAGACAAAAGAAAGTGTATTTCACGCCCAGAATACCTCAGAGATAAAGAACAATTACGAGTCTCTCACTCGGGCAACATGACTAAACAGCTCTTTTGTATTCTCCCTTTAAGCTGCAACCTCACATACCAAACAATCGGTAAGGGCAGGGTTGGTATTAGAGTCAAGTCCAGAGTAGAGCGGATTCAAACCGTTTCACCACGGGGAAGCCATGCTTATGGATACACATGATGATCGTATTCCTCCTCAGTCTTGTAGTAGTAATAATAATAAAAGATTTTAGCGCTTTTCTAAAACCAAAAGACGCTTCACATGGTGAACAGTAAGCATGTCAACAGAAAATTACACACAGAGGGTGAACAGACAAAAAGAATGGACAAAACAGATGAAGGATTGACCAGGTTACTTATCACAGTGTTATTAAGGGTAGGCTAGAGTGAAAAGTTTCGTTTTCAGGTGGGATTGAAAGATTGATTGTTAATTAGAATTGAGAATTAGAGGAGGCAGAGAGTTCCATAGTTTAAGGGTAACCCTAGAAAATAGCTTTATAGGTGAGAAGGATTTTGATGCGTCTCAATTGGGTTTTTAATCGCAGTTTGCGACACACGGCTTCTTGCCTGTTTACGATTAATGATATAGATTTGTGTCTGGTTATGCTAAAGAAGAGACGAATGGCCAAATGAAAAGTCAAAATGTTTGATCGCAAGGTGAAACACAACTGATATTGTTAAAATGTCAGTATTCTGGCCAAATATTTTTATAGTCACCTCATCATAAGCTTGTTAAAAACCGGTAGATACTGTATGTTTAATGTTTGTATGTGTAGGCGTGTGTATGTTCATCTATTTGGGCTACTCCAAACAGCAGAGTGGGGAGGGTGTGTGTGTGTTGGGGGGGGGGGGGGGCCGCCAAGGGGGGAAAAAG
>JAVQIZ010141040.1:0-10294 GCA_036023535.2 Galaxias brevipinnis | reverse complement strand
CTGGCAGACAATCAGACCCTGGCTGATGGTAATGGCACCACCCTGGCAGACAATCAGACCCTGGCTGATGGTAATGGCACCACCCTGGCAGACAACCAGACCCTGGCTGATGGTAATGGCACCACCCTGGCAGACAACCAGACCCTGGCTGATGGTAATGGCACCACCCTGGCAGACAACCAGAACCTGGCAGACAACCAGACCCTGGCTGACGGTAATGGTACCACCCTGGCAGACAACCAGACTCTGGCGGATGACGGCAATGGCACATCCTTGGCGAACAACCAGACCCATGCCGACAACCACACCCTGGCTGTCGGCAACCCCAAAAGCACGGCTCTGGGTGACGGCAGTGGCGGCAACAACTATGGCACGGCCCTGGCAGAGCATGGCATACTAGTCTCAGTGATCCTAGAGGAAATAACTGTCGCTCATCTGCTGTCCAATCAAGTCAAAAAATGAAGCTGAGTCATGCATGAGCTCATTGCTATTGTGCTTGAGTATTTAACTTTCAACTTTGTAACTAATAAATTTTGTAATTTACAATATGCTGTTTCTTTTGTTGGGTGTCCCTTGTATGCGTTGAGTATTTGGTGGAAAAACTATTTTAGTTTTGGCAGACAAATTAATTGTGGTACCTAACCACCTCTGTACCAAGCCTTCCTTCTCTTGCTCAGTTCCGATCTTTGTAAAATGTGAACGTAACAGAGTCCAGTAAAAACGACATGATGCTTTTGATTTAAAAAGCACACCGCCTGGTACATGCAGGGAATCCCTGCCCGAACGCTAGTTTTAATTAACTGACATAAAACATTATTTTAACATTGACATCTTGTAATTTCTACTTTATTGTATTGCTTTTTGTATTACAATATTTCCGTGTTTAAAATACAGCAATCTGCATATTATGCCACGTAATATGATTCCTTTGACATGTTTTTACTTTAAAATAAACAAGTGTTGGGTCAGTCTTGTACAAAATATTACTGTAAATGAAACACTGATTCATTTTTTATCTATTTACAATTTTTTGATGTCATGATAGCATTTCACTGTCAAATTCACTGACATTTTCTAAAGACATTATTTTTGAGGAGCAACAAACCTTTTGAATGGGAAATAAATATGCCCAGCATTTATAGCATCAGGGTAATTCATAGCAACAAAATAATATATATTATTGTAAATTAATTCTACATTTCTCAAAACAGCTGTTCTAATTTCTGATGCAGGTCTAGCCAAGCTTTCTATTGCTATTACCTGAAGCAACTACATATGGGGGCTTCTTTTTTGTCTGGTGAATATTAATTAATATTAATATTAAGAAATTTGAGAAACCCCTTGTCTATCTACTCTATCTGTTTTCCAGTTGTAAATAAAATATTATTTTGTAAAAAAACTAACATTTATTACTGCATGGAAAATGACAAAAATGATCATTCATTCAAATGAAGCACACTAGTACAAATAATTGTTTTGACATTTGATGTTTTTTATATTCCACAGAAGTATTGTATTATTTTGTGGTCTGATTTGGTTAAAAAATTCAAATGTTGAACACCATGTGTTTTTTGTGTTTGCAATCTCTTCAGCAAAAAATGCTGGGCTTCTCTTCTTTTGGGCAACTTAATGGAAGGAGAGCAGACAACTCTATAGATTACATATTTTCCGTTGATGCCTAACAGGACGAGAACCACATCAAAGCCATTGACATTATTTTCCAGCTGCCCTACACTGGCTTTAGAGCTTTCAGCCCCACCTTAAACTGCGAGTCCGAGCAAAGTCAGGATGAGTTGGCTTTTTAAAATGTATCCGATATGCCCATTGCCTCGGAACAGTACAACAGCACGAGCTGCAAAAGCTCGGACTTATCAGTCCATCTCAACTTCCATCAGCTTGCAACCAATCTCTTGCTGCTTATCTACCAAAAACATTGTTTATGCGTGTAAAATGAAGACAACTTAGGCCTTAAGTCAACTTTAAAAGCCATGCTCAAATACTACAACTGAAAGTGTAGACACTTGTTTACGGCAGTTGGTCACAGACTCCACACAGAACAATTATTTGCACATGCAGTTAATTATATTTTGGGTTAGTCAAGCAAATATTGTGCCGCTAATCTATTCAAATCTATGAAGTCAGGTCAACAAGTTAATATTGGAACACAAAAACTGTAGGATCCATGGATTAGGTCATGTTTCCTTAAAGGTCGGTAAGGAGGGTGTATTTAACTGGTGAGTTGAGAGTGCAGGATGGGCCTGAGGGGACTAACTGTGATGAGAATCCTCCCATTGAATGCGATATCTCTGCTTCATACAAGCAGGTATCTAGTGGAGAGGAGAACCACAGGTATACAGACTGCCCCAGAGAAAGAATCATACTGGTGAGTCGTGCTATGTCAAATGGAGTTGATGAAAGTACAATTATGGAGTGGTTTTAAGACTATTTTACTAAGACTGAAAACTGAAAATGCAGGCATTATATTACTTAATTTGGTACACCTTGCTAGGGCTACACAGGGTTGCACCACCTTTTGCCAAACCTGCCTTTATTCTTCGTGGCATAGATTCAACAAGATTATGAAAACATTCCTCCATGAGATATTGGTTCATATTGACATGATAGCATCACACAGCTGCTGCTGATCCTTGATGCACAATCTCTCCTTCCACTAACTCTAATACTAAATCTATAAAAATAGGTGCTTTATTGGATTGACAGAGATTCAGAGATGCTCCTCTAAATACCTCTATTGTAACGAGTGATTATTTGAGTTAGTGTTGTCTTTCTATCAGCTCGAACAAGTCTTGCAAGTCTCCTCTAACCTAACAAGGTATTTTCACCCACAGAACAGACACTTATATAATTAGAACATGTGTTTATTGTTAAGAGCAGTTGGTAAATGTCTTTGTACATCAGACTGTGTTATGGTGTCTTGTATCTATATTTTCAGTGTATGCTGAAGACCGCACAGTGAACACCATCCAACCACCATGGGAAAACCTTTGAGCAAACCAAGTTCCCCTCCTTCTACCTTCAATAGTCCCAGCATCATACGTCCCATTTCTGTCTATTATCCCGGCAAGTCCTCCAAACTCTCTAGATTTTTCTCTTCTGTCCGTCATTCCAGCTCCCCCCAGAACTCAGTTTTTTCCTCCTTCCAGTCTTCCACACCTCCGCACCATTGGTTCTCTCAGCCAAGCATCTTCTCCACTCTATGGCGCCCGAATGTGTCCAGCCACAACGACTTAATTTCCCTCTTTAGTGACTGTGTGACCGCAGCCTCGTCATGCACCCAGGAATACCTACTTTTCCAAGACCCTGAAGAGAGGTTTGTGCCTAGCACCGAAGCACTAACGCAGGTGTTTCTCATAACCTACATATCCCAGAGCCTCCAGCTCCACCTGACAGATAGGTTCAACTGCACAGCAATGACTTGTGAGCAGAAGATCCTTCTAGGTGCCGACTGGGTCTGGGCCATCCTTGAAAAACACACAAAGAATCCACATATTCAGATTGCTGTTCAGGTCATGCACCTCCCGGACAGACAGTTGGCCGTTAAGGACTGCTACTCTCTGGTGGCGTGCACTGAATCAATGCAGATGGCCCAGCGCGAATCCAGTCACCGAACCACCTGTGAAAGAATGGTGGACTTCTGTGCGTCTATTGGAAAGGACTGCTACGCGCTCTTCCTCTTCTTTGGGAAGAACAATGACCGGGGTAACATTTATGGTGTGCTAAGCAACAACTTCAGTGCAGCCAATGGAAGGTGTTCCAAGATCGACCGAATCTTCATTGAGAACTTCTTTAAAGGATCCAGGTATCTTCACACGCCAAGTGGCATGCTGCAAGCTATTACCAACCAGAGGGAGGGAAGTCATTTGACTCTACTGATCAAGTTTACCTGACACTACCTTCTGGTGTCTAGGTTGTTTATTAAGGTTAAGGCTAAAACAAAACAATGACAAACAAAATTGTGTTGATTATGATTACTGAACTAATTTGGCGTTATGGCTACAATTCCAAAAAGCCAAATATCAATCCTTAGCTTCTTAGATCTCGACGACTGTAAGCAAAATTTTCTTTAACTATTTTCCGCTTAAGGTCAACTGCTGCTACCATGTGCGTAATTTATGGTAAGGGCAGAAGGGACATGTCCTTTTCTGATTGCCTAAAATTGTCCCCACCACTTCTTTAATAAAATTGCATAGTTAAATCTATAGCCTACTAAGCTAACATTAACATATAACGTAGTTAGCTAGCAAACTAAATATGTGTTGTGTGCTGTAGGGTGATTTGTGTTATTTGTTACTTTAATATGATTTGGGTCACAAATGTTCTTGTTCTTCTCGGGTTGGCATTATATCTGTTGGCAAAATCCCATCTATGTGGTTACAGCCTAGGGCTACGCTAGTCTAGTTAACATTACAATTAATTACTTTCTGGAGACTGAAACTCCTGCAATATTTCCTCTTAAATCAGCAGTCTGGATTAGCATCATGGACGTCGGGAAATAATAAGGGAGACATGCGGTCATTTTTCTTAAAAGTAATGTAACCACGTTACAGTATGTAGGGTAGTAAAGGGCTGCGTTAGCTCACTTGTTATATCTTTATATCTATATATTCTGATAAAGGGGTGGGGGTGGGGGTCATGAACTGATTGGTTACATTTGTCATTAAGCCATTTTCTTGACCTTTTAAAGTTACCATAATGTACCTTTTCATTGCTGTTGAAATACAGAAATATATACACCTGGTCAGATATTTTACCATCCCCCTTGTTAACTTTTAACAATCTGATCACAGCCTAGGTCTACAAGCATGTATGCCAATAAACCAGTCACAATAGGTCCTGAAATTGCTTTAATTTGTTATTTATATGTTTACATTGCTAATTTAGTGGATTGGTTTAAACTAAATCAATCAAATAACAATGTAAAACATTTTTTTATGTTTGTCTATAATTAAAGACATACCTTAATTGAACAACCAATAATTGAAGAAGTTTAAGTGTCATATGAAAGTGTGCAGTATCATTTAACATACCTTGTAATTTCTTAAGGTGTGCTAAGTTATTGTGTTGGGACAATTGCACACATAAATACACTATGCCTAAGTGTTCATCAGATTTTAATATCTTTAAAATGTAGGCCCTAACGCATCAATAAGATGTAATGCACCAATCATTTCCAATGTCACATATTTTAAACTGGACATTCATTAAACCACATGTCTGCCATCATGGCTGGGCCAAATTTTTAGTGCAAGCTTTCCCAAATGCAAATTTACCTGATTAACTCTAAACCAAAATCTGTGTCTGTTCTGTCTGTCTCGCAGTGCATGAAACTATTACACAAATGTAATTATGCATGCAAAGTTTACTAATCTAATCTAGCAATCCTCCTGCCTATCCATCCAAAGAAAATCGTATTAGCCACAGATCTTTTTAGGTTTCACCCAAGTTGGGTAGCTAGTTATGTCGCATATGTAGAACATAAATCATATCATAAACCAGCTCCTCCTGTCTATGTGTCGAAGTGTCCTTGAGCAAGACACTGAACCCTGAGGTGCTCCCGATGTTGAGACAAGCGCCTTGCATGGCAGCTCTGCCACCATCGCTGTGTGAGTGTGTGAGTGAATGGGTGAATGAGAGGCAACGTTGTAAAGCGCTTTGTTCCATTCCGGTTGAAAAGCGCAGTATAAATGAAGTCCATATGTTATAGGCCTACAAGCTAGCTATTTAGAAAAATCAAGACAGCACACGAAATACTTAAACTGAAATCTAGAATGCAACTTTTTTTCAAAGATTCGGTTATATTGTTAATATACTCAACTGGGAATGTGGACAAAACCCTGTATTTTTATAATTCTGTCAAAGCTGGAAGGAAGTTGCCAAATTGCATTTTGGGGCGTGAAGCATCGTCTAGTAACCTCTCTCGGGTACACAAAATGTCCCCAAATTTGAGTATCTCATCCGGGAACTTCCAATACTCAGATTTCACATACCGTTGACATACTGCAAACTCATTTTTGGTCAAACGTAGTTTATTAGGTATGCATAGTAGGTGATTTCGAACACAGCCTTGGTGCTGTCTCAATGTTCCTGGCTGTAACAAAGAAAAAGTATGTTCTCTGGGGGCAGGCCGGTGCGCCCTAAGAGGTGGAATAGCCAGCGTTTCAGCCAATCCAATTTATGCAGTATTTGGTGTCATTGCATTTTAATTGCCTAACTTGAATCAAACGCTTGGGGTTGCCTTTCACAAGCTTCTCACAATACTTTGCCGGAATTTTTGCCCATTCCTCCTGATAAAACTGGTGTACCTCGGTCAGGTTTGTGGGCCTCCTTGCTCGGACATGCATTTTCAGGTCAGGGCTTTTTGCTGGCCACTCCAACACTTTCACTTTGTTGTCTTCAAAACATTTTCTTAAAACTTTGGAGGTATGCTTAGAATCATTGCCCTGCTGCAAGGCCAAGTTTTAACTTTCTAGCTGATGTCTTGAGGTGTTGCTTCACAATTGGGTTGGTGTTCTTCGGATTAAAAGCCTCACCCTTTTTCCTCCACATTATGGCCAAACAGTTCAATCTGACCAGAGAACACTCCTCCAAAAGGCTACATCTTCATCCTGGTGATCACGTGCAAACTTCATTCTGGCTTTTTTATGCCGGTCTTGGAGTAGGGGCTTCTTCCTTGCGCGACAGCCTTTCAGGCCACGGCGATGTAGGACTCTCTTAATGATGGATGTAGATACTTTGGTACCTGATGCTTCCAACTCCTTCACCAGTTCCTTTGTTGGTGTCTTGGGGTTCAGTTGAACCTTTTGGACCAAAATTAGTTCAGCCCTGGGAGTTAATTTGTGCCTCCTTCCTGAACAACGTCTGTGTGGTCCCAAGATTTTTATATTCGCATACAATTGTTTGTACAGATGCTTGTGGTACCTTCAGTTGTTTGGAAATTGCTCCTAAGGAAGAACCGGACTTGTAGAGGTCCACAATTTTTTTTGTCTGAGGTCTTGGCTGAGTTGCTTGGATTTTCCCATGGTATCAAGGGCAAAAAGGCACTGGCTCTAAAGTTAGGTCCTTAATACAGCCACAGGTGCAAATTAACTTCCAATTAACTTCTAAGTATAACAATTGGCTAATCAGAAGCTTCTAAAAAGCCATTACATCAATTTATGGACTCTTCCAGACAGTTTAAAGAGACAGTCAACTAGGTGTATGTAAACTTTTGACCCTGTATGTAAACTTTTGAATTCTGACATAGTGAAATAAATATGTCTCTAATTGATTATTTTAAAATGACTTCTGATGTGAACAAAGTAGAGGCACTAATTGACTTGCCAAAAGAAATGTATGGTAACATGAAATGTGTGGAGTTGTGAAAAACTGAGTTTGAATATCTTTAGCCTAGGTATATGTAAACTTTTGGCCTTAACTGTATATTATATATATATATGTTTTGTTTTCTTATCCATCCATTAGCCACCATCCATGAGGATCACTTTAAAAACGGAATGGGAAACGAATATTTTTCGACACAAAATACATTCTGCTTTCTCGGGATCACTGACCATACTTTTAACCCACTTGAAAGCAGACTCCAATAACTTATTGTAGCTACAAGTTCTTTTTTTACAAACCATTACTTCCACTTCAACAATATCTAGCAAACTCAAAGAAAAATTCCAGTACAGTCGTAGACTCTTCGAAACCATAGCAACTCACTTAAATGGAGAGCAGAGCTCGAGAGCTAGACAGAACCTTGGTGCAAGAGCTAAACTGAGTAAAGCGTACAAAATTGCTGTTTAAAATTAATTAATGGAAATAACATTTATTATTGACAAATGCGGGACATTGTTTCTGTTTGCGGGATGCGGGACAAAGGGTCAAAATGCGGTAACACCTCTGACACACCCACCAAACGAGAGAAAACATTTGTTGAACCAGGAAACCGTAGCAAAACGGTACACACCGTTTTGAGATTGAACGTGCCCCAGTTAAAAAATGTTTGCCCCTCCTAGCGCAAATGTCAAACTCCGGCTATGCACATGCGGCTTCCAGTTTTTTTTATAGTTTGATGGCAGAAAGCTGGAACAGAGGCTAACCACCATGTAGCTTCTCCAACTACGAGCCTAACTTTTTGACTTCTTGGTTAATTCACATTTATTCCCCATTCTGGTGCCTCAACAGATAGTCTTGACATGTCTACATGTAATTTCAAAACGAACTGGACACGATGTTATGATATCCCTTATGCCATTCTCCAAGATGAGCACTTGAAAGCCAATATTTTTGAATATACCATTTTGGGATTATGTAATCTATATTTATTGCAATACAATTCCCCGGTTAGTCCGATCACCGGTAGCTCCAGAGCCAGTTGACTAATACCCCTTTTACACCAACACAAACCTAAAGCCAGTTCACCATGTTTTCAATTTGCGAGCCATTTTCCTGGCCGAGAGCCGGCTCTTTGACAGTGGAAAAGCGAAGAACGGGTCGAGATTTGGCTCTGGCTCCGAACCCGAACCCGCCCTGGAACTTGCTTAGTGGAAAAGGGGTATAAGCCATTGTGGCACGCCTAAATGCCAGCTCTTCTGTCAAGCTTTTCAACTTTGTGTCATACACTGTAATCAAATTGCAGATACTTTAAAACAATACACTGAACACTTGCCGGATTACACACACACAAATTGCTTGTTACTTAGTTTTTACTAATAAAATGGAAAAGCAAAAGTAATGGAAAGTATTTAGGATTACAAAATCCCAGTAACGTAATAAATGTCCTAATATAATCCTGGATAATATTACAAATAAGCAGTGTTGTGCTAGTAACTGGACATTTTGCTCGTTACCTCTTCAAAAAAGTAACTAAGATACTTTACTGATACTTTACTACTCCCTTAAAAAAGTAATGCGTTACTAACATTAGTAACTTTTGCGTTTCCCAATTTACTTAAACTCTGAAGTTCAGGATTAATTTTTTTTCCCACACTACTAACTTGTGATCGTTCTGTGGTACCTTCTATTAGCCAATACGCCCCAATATATACATATATTTTAAAACAGCAACACAAATAATAATAAAAAAAACATGAATTGTGTACTAAGCAATTGAATAAACCACACACCAAATATTTGTTCAACTTATTTATTCTAGTCTCAGGACTCAGGAATCCACAAGAATTAGCTTCATTGTTAGGGCAACCTACAATGTACTGCCAACACGACAAATCTTAGCCAATGGGTAGGTGAGGATCCAACACGCCCCCTCTGTGGCTGGACGGCTAATTTCAAACACATAATGGCTGGTTGCAGCTTTACTCAAGGAAGATACACCTGGCGCCACAATCAAGTACTAAAATGCTTGGCGGAAGCAATAGAGCATAGGCGCTCAACAGTTAATGCCCTTCCAATTGGAGAAGAGGGCGACATGCACCACATTCGCTTTGTCAGGGAGGGAGTTCCAGGAAAGAAGAATTATAGGCAAAACAAAACCTAGGGCAGCTGAGGAGAGCATGTGATTGGAAAATGCTTGCTGATGTCGACCAACAACTGAGAGTCCCATCAGAGATTGGAACAACCAGCTTAAAATCAGACTTCAGCTAACAGTCCCGTGGGAAGAAGCAATAGACGAGGCATATGAAAGAAAGAAACTATGCCATAGCAAATTAGCAGCTGAGGCAGAACAGCAAGGTTGGAGAACAAAGGTGTGTCCTGTGGAAGTTGGATGCTGTGGATTTGTGGCAATGTCAACAACCAACCTACTTAAGGAGTTAGGGATCTGCGGAAAAAAATTGCGCCAAACCATTAAAGCTATATCAGATATAGCAGAAAGAAGTAGCCAGTGGCTGTGGCTGAAAAGGAACGATCCTATATGGGTACAAAAGTAAAGAACATCATGTTGAAAAACCATAAAAAGTGGTCTAATCTCAGGACAAAGGTATGAAAGGTAAGTCTTTCCTGCAGAGCGTCATTTTTCAAGCCTGCTGTAGAGTAGGGAAACATTATCTTTTCAGGTGGTAAGTATCCCTGTAGAGTTGGCAGAAAGTGCCTGCAGGAATAGGGAATAGGGATGGATTTAGGAATATCTGCAGAGCGTCATATATTAAGCCTGCAGTAACAGAGTAGGGAAAGATTATCTTCTTTTCAAGTGGTAAGTATCCCTGCAGAGTTGGTATTGAAAGCCTGCAGGAATATGAAATAGGGATAGGTATAGGGATATCTCTCATCTTAATAAACAACTTATAAAAAAAAATATCTGGCCGTGCCGAGAGCGGATATTGACGCGGGT
>JAVQIZ010141030.1:0-18616 GCA_036023535.2 Galaxias brevipinnis | reverse complement strand
CCAATGACATATCTGCTCTCAACCCAAGTCCATTCTAAAATATTGTCTTTTGAAGTGCTCATCTTGGAATATGGCATAATGGATATTATAACATCTTATCCTGTGTATATTGAAATGGCACTCAGTTTCCCCCTTTTGTGTAACATATTGTATTGTGAGTGAGCAATTAACTCACAATTCTGTCCATGAGGGCAATGAGCTCTTCCTCCTCCTTCTTCCTGGTTTCAAAGTGAGCATCAATCAAGCCCTGCAGTTCAACAAGGTCCTTATTTTGACGCTTCTTATGGATATCCTGTTAGAAAAACAAAAACCATAGAATGTTACAGTCAAACAGGGAACATTTTAAATAACAAAATGTATCACATCTCAGGATGCTCAAGAGAACCATGCACTATGTCTACTTACATCAAAGTCCACCTTCTCACCATCTGGCATTTTTGGTGCACTAGGTCTGTTAAAAAATGTTCAGTTGTAACAGTCATTTCCATTTAATCAGTCTCTAGACAATTCAGTACTTACTGACAGAGTGTATTGTCTCAAGAAAATGACAGGGTATCTTCACATAGAGACACATATAGATTTGAAGATCTGTACACTCACTTGAACTTGGGCTTCTCCTCTGTTTAATGTGAAAATAAAAATGGAAAAAAATATATTTTATAGTTACACATCAAAGCACGTGAACAGTGACCAGGATTCAGACAGCAGACCATGGGGGCTTGGTTAGTCAAAGGGAATATCCATGGGAACATATTTTAGTTGTATAATTGGGGCTGCAGTTGTGCTTACTATGAATGGAAAATAGTAAACCATGTCCAAGTCTTTGTGAATTCTTTACAATGTTAATACATTTTTGTGTGTGTTAGGGATGTAATCCAACAGACATGGTACCAGTGCTAATCAGGATAAGTAGTATGTGCAAGATAGCATGTTCTTTTTTATCTGTGAGTTTGATACACACGTCATGGGATTGTCAAAATGTAAATGTGCAGTCCAAAACTAAATATTTTACTTGGGATTGTTAAAAGTGGTCCATAAATACTATCAGCTAGAGTGAATAAAACAAAAAAGGACAACAAAACAACACCGGATGATAGCAAGCCTGGCACCCAAACGGTTGTGATTGGTTGTTTGTGATTAGCTTTTTGGCTTAACCCTTGCAACAACAAAAAAAGACACACAGGCAAAGAAGCACCCTTGCATCAGGAAATACAAACTACCATCTTGTTCTTCCTCCTCGACTGGTTTGGCACATGCAAAAAGAAAAAGAATCAGAGCAAGACGTGAGCAGTGGGGTCTTTCTGCCATGGCGTAGCACTACATATTCCTTCACACTTTCTCTTGGGGTCATGTCTTGTGGCTGAGATTTAACCAAGATAGGGATTTAAATGATTTTTCCTTTCACTGGGGGAAAATTGTTGAATACTATGTGGGAGATTTGTCAACTGATGAACCACTCGGTTGGGGTTGAAGTGTAATCCAGCAAGATCGGGATGCCCCCCTGTGCAGCCATGATGTTCCAATCAGAAGTATAAAAATATAAAATGACATACCTTCCTCTTCATAGGCCTCTGCATGCAGCAATAGTCCAAAGCAAGAGCAGAATAGAGATTGTTAGACACATGACTGTTGGCAAAGTAATACTAAAAGTGTTTACACATTGCAGGGTTACCCGTGTTTTGAGGTGCATTCAATTCCATTTAGGTTTAAATACAGTATTTCCATCATAAATTCTTAAAACATTAGAATAAAAAGCTATGAGACTGTGGTTTACCAAAAGAAACCTGCTGGCACATCATAGTGCTTTAAGCAATTGGTGCAGCAGCAGATATCAATCAATTACTAGAATCTTGAATAGGGAAACATAGTTTTTTATGTACAGTATTTTTACATTTTGTGATTGATTACAGGAGGGAAAGTAAGTAAAGAACACTGCCTTTTTAATAATAATCTTATGCTTTTCATCGAATTCTCAAAACACTCAAAATACGCTCAAACACAATAGCAAAATAAATGTTTTTCGTGTATCATCGCTAACATGTTTAAGTTAGAGTTTGTCAACCGAAGGTCTTTTCTAAATTCCAAACTTGTAGGCCATATATTTCAACTAACATGATGGCATATTTCAGATGTGATGCTGTGTGGGGTTTGACTTAGAATCTACCAACATAGCTTAGCACTAAATGATGCAAGAGCTGGTTAGCACTTAGACTCTGTAGTGCATTTGCATTGCTTTAGGTTTGCAATTTAAAACAAAGCAACTGAAGCTCTTAGAATAGTGGGTAAGAAGAGAGTGCTTTGAGACTGAATTATTATTTATGTAACCTTACTGTATATACATATTTGACTATGCATATACATTGCTTTCTTCATAATGGGCGTTATGAAGAGGAGGTACCTCCAGTAGCCATTACCTAAATTAGCAACAAAGGAAACTAGAGGGACTATGTTAGTGGGTCTAATTAGTCTACAACAGATACTGCCAGCCTACAGGCTTATCTACTCAGTGGAAAAGACAAATGAATGGCTGATGAATGAATAACCACTGTCACATACCTTCCTCCTCCTCTGGCTCAGGCTGTGGCTCTGGCTCTACCTCTGGCTCTACCTCTGGTTCTGGCTCTGGCTCTGGCTCTGGCTCTGCCTCTGGCTCTGGCTCTGCCTCTGGCTCAGCGGCTGACTCTGGGGCTACTTCTACTTCTACTACCTCTTCAGCTATACCCACACAGCATGCAGCGAGCAACCAAGGAGAGGAAGGGTTCAGTATCATTTTACTGATAATGTCAGACATTAAAAATAAAATGAGATTAGTACAGTAAGTGATGTTACACTTGGTCAAGGTATTGGACAGTTCTGTATTAACCTAATAGAGGTTTCCATAGTGCTTATTGACGCAGCTTTTGTTGGCCAATTTAGATGGCGATATGGACAATATAATTGCTGTTATATAATCAGTTGGCAGTGATGGTCGGAAAACCAAAAAGAAGAGACCATGAAACAATGAGTGAAATGACCAAAAAAAAGAGCATAATGTGTGAGAATAAAAAAGAAAAATAGGTTAAACACAATGATGTAAAATACTTCCGATTAGCAGCTACCGGAGATACCTGAACTGAAATCAGTTCACATGCTAAAAAGTGTGCAATAAGCCCAAACACATTTTTAGTTTTGTATTGTCTCCTTTGAGAAAAGGTTACCCTTATTTACATTTTTGTTTGACACTGAATAATGTAATGCATGCTATTAGAAGATTAGCAGCAGGCAGTTATTTCTATAAAATTAGCAAGCACAGCTATTAGAGAATGAAGTACACTTATCATTTGACACAGTTTTACATTTACAAGTTTTTATTAACACAAGGGCTAATACTATAGGCAGACATCTAGAAAAATAAAAAAATATATAAAAAACTGCTTGGTTAAACTATTAAAAAGTCAATCAGGGTTGGGTTGTGTTTCATAATAACTTTACTGAGTTGCACCAACCAAGCTCACATTGGACGAACGGGTTAGCGGGTAACATCTGAAAGGTTCAGAACCCACCCCCCCCCCCATATTGTAAGGTCTAACCAGATTCTCCAAAACTGCATGGATCTCCAAGATCATGAGCAATGCAACAGCATTTTTTCAATAAATCACATCCCAATAACTTTCACTCATGGTTGCAAATGTATTATTAAAACGCAGTCAAAAAACCTAACAACCACCCCGCCCCCACCCCAAACCCAACAACAGCTACACCAACAACAAACTGATTAGCAAATGAAACTTGGTCTCCCAACTGCTGACTCAAAATAATTGACTGGTCGAATATGCATAATTCCTCAACTGATATATACATTTTCATCACATTTCATTTTGTGAGGAATTAAATAGTATATAAATTGGGTATATCTACTGAATACTGCTAAAACATGGTGTTGGCAACTAACTTAAAAACATAACTATTATTTAGAATTACTAACTTATTCTTGAGAAAGGTGTGAATTTCCAGGAAAATGTTGGGATTGTTGTGATTTAGGGTTTCCTCTGTGTTTAGTTGATCTACTGTAAATATCTGAATCAGGTTAGTGCCCATTTACGAAGAGAAAAGAACCATGGCTATGAATGGAGTTTAAATTGTTGCATGTGAGAAAGACAACAAGAAGTAATTCACTTGTGCAAATTCACTCTGAATAAAATATTTAAAACAGTTATATTAAAATTTGAGCTTTTCAAAGTGTTAGATTTACAGGCACAGAATGGTTATCAAATCCACAAAAAAAATTGTTGTTAAAAGATTTAAAAACATCACAAACAAATCACCATTAAGTGAGAAGTGACCAAATAGCAAAACAGACATCGTCAAACACATATCTGATTTTGGATGGAACAGTTGTTAAATTATGATGGAGAAAAATGCCAAATCAAATTAGAAAAGCCCAATTGAGGATCGATGTTTTACCTTCGTCTTCATTTATGCCCCAAAAAAATAAATTTGGTGAAACAATAAAAAATCATGAATAAGTTAATAAATCATTCTCCATAAAGTCAAAAATGTTATAGGTTTGATTTTTCTATTCACCCCATAGTTAATAAGCATTTAGTTGGGGTTTAATTAAATATATATTGCTTAAAAAATCTGTAAGTAACTGGAATTGTGAGTTAGGCAAAAGACATTTAAACCTTTCAACGAAGTTTACTCAGCATTATCAGAACAATCAAGAACTGAAATAGCCTATATATATACTACTAAGTACTAGTTACGTACTATTAGTATTAGTACTAAGTATACTTGAAAGAAATGTATTGCAGTAATAGTCAATATAGTCCTATGGAATTCACTGAACTCAGAAGAAAATATGCACAGTTTGACTGCCAAATAAGACATCATATTTTTACAACAACCAAGATTTTGAACATACCCTAATAATGTATTCAATATTTAAATAAAATAATGTTAGTTTGCTTACCCTCAATCTGATCTCTGAAAAATAGAATATAATTGAATATATTACAATTAGATTGGATACAAGATATTAAAACATGCCCATGAAATTTGGCTGTACACTAATATGTCAAAAATTATGTAATCCTTAGAAATGATGCTCTTAAAGTACTTACACTTCTTCAGCGTCAGACATGGCGAAAGTAGGCTTTGTCTCTGTAAAAACAAAAATTTTAAGTAAAAAAGGACAATTTTCATTCAAATAAGTGTCAACAATGACATGGCAGTCATGTGCCTACTGGCAGCAAAAGAAAACGTTTTGGAAAAAGAGTTGTGCATCTCTTTGATGAGGATTTTCCTTTGGCAGTGAGTTTTCCACTCTTGTTCTAATGATGTCATATGCCAGAGTCTACCTTTAATCCTTTGTGGATATAAATAAATACTGTGTCTTTGGGTGACTTTTTCACACTTGGGGTTCCAGCCCAGCTGCAGATGTCTTATTGGATTAGTTTAGGATCATATTTCCCAGTCTCAGCACAGACTTCTTTTTAAATAGAAACACTTAATCCCTTTGCTCCATCCAAATCGGTCGGTACTTCAAAGTCATCAAAATAACCAGCTATGGCGAAGATACAGGAATGTAGACAATTGTTGTAAAATAAAAATTGTGAAAGTATTATTATCGTTTAAGAGAGGCTCAAAGAGAGTAAAAAAACTGCAGAAATGAGGAGAGAGAGACTGGGAGAGAGGGATGGAGAAAGAAAGAGAGAGAGAAATCAAATTTGATTAGGCCATTTAGAGCTGTTCGGATTACAATCGCTGAAAGAGGGACGACTGCTTGAACAATTATCGTTTTCATTACAATTCACTTTTTCATTGTGGTCATTATAATGGCTAAGCGTCCATTCAGCTGCTTATGAATGTTTTTTTGTTTTGAATTTTGCTAAAGTGCACCAACCTAAATTCCTAACCATTGTTTTGGGAAATATGTTTAAGGGGTTGACTATCAACGTTAGCGAATGTACCCATAACCTGCAACAGTCTACTTTTAATCTGTTGAACCTAGTTTCAACTGAATACATCACAAGTTATTTTTGTACAGTAATTGTTGTCCAAATACTTTAGTCAAATACTAAGTTTTGTTTTCTTTGTTTGCTTATGATTGCAATGCTTTGTAAACTTTACAACACTGCATGGGTTACCACAAACCATCTTAACCATGTTTGTATTGTACCTTAAACAAAGATATTTGTATCTAGACATTTGTCAAATAACGATTGCCATAATAATAGTATATATAATATTATTTGACCATTAACCCATCTGAACCTTTTAACTACAAAAAGATTTTGTTTTGAATCAGAATATTTGCAACCCTACACATAAAAGATATTTGACAAAATGTTTTGCATATGTTCCACGTTCCACCAGTCAAGATTACATTTTCACATTTTTATCACCAAAGCTAGAGGATCTAAGGTTAAACATAAGAGTTTGTCATATGTTTATCACAAATATTTATTTAGAGCGTCTTACTCTCAGCCACCTAAAACATTGATTTGATTAATATTATCTTTGCAATGAGAGGATTATAGAAAAATGTATACTTTTATAATTCCCCCATTTCCAGTTATTCATTCATTCTAAACCTTAGACCATCTTTCTTACCTCCGAAAAGAAGAATGAAGTGACCTTCCCGTCAGTGAAGATTGGCTGAATGTTCTGCAAACTTTTGTCAGAGAACAAGTCCTTCTGTTATAGTGATATTTGATCTTCTGAGGCCCCTTATTGGCTGAGGATGTGCTTGAGGATTACTATGGGAGCACCAGCAACATCTTGACCCCCTGGTCCTGTATAATAAGACGGATGGAATTTTCTCTATGAAAGTAGGGGGCTCAGGTTCGAGAAGGAGCAGCTGAGATGTCTCTCCAGCTATATTTATCGTAATAGAAGACAAGCCAATATTATACAAGGGGGTAGTGCTAGCACCGAGGACACTGAGCAATCAACCAGCAGTTGACAGTTATGCATTAGCTAAGAATTCAAACAATTCCCCTCTGTTGTTAAAGGGAAGGGAACAGTGATCAGGCTCAGTAGACGGCATGTCTTCAAAATGTATTGAAGTTTTAAAAGTGGACTTTCAGCGTGGCTGGAAGGCTATTGTTTATTCTTTAAACTTGCAAACAATTCAAAACATTGTTTTAATTTGATTATGGTTTAAGATTATGTAATGTGTATTACTGTGCTGAAATTTTTTTTTCTATAAAATAATATTTCATAATCTGTATAATTTTTTAGGGAGGGTAGCAATGTGTGTGTGGTGATGATTTCATCACTAGTTAATACCGGTAATAATAACACAAGATAATGACAGTACATGCCACATTTCCGCAGTACTGGAAACATGGATTATTTTTAATTACAGCATTGAATTTACACAATATACACTATTTCCTGTATCAGTGCTCTCATTTCAGTCTAGTATCACGGGTTTGCATGTTATAGGCCTTAACCATGTTTAGGGGATACCCTCTGCACTGTACTAGTTAAACAGACCTGTCAATAATCAAACTGATAATTACTAAACAATGATGTACGTTTATTATTTTAAGGGTTTATGTCTCATTTTGAGACAAAAAAAAAGTGCGTTTTTAACTTGCCGTCTAATGTTTTATGCCCTGTAAGGTGTCCTTGGGTGTCATGAAAGGCGCCAAAAATAAAATGTATTATTATTATTATTATTATTATTTATATTTTTGTTTGAATGTTAAATAAAAATTTTTTTTTTAAAAGATCTGAAATGTCATTGTCAAAGTAAATGAGGAAAAATGGAAATGACTTTCCTTAATACTTTTTTCACCTTCCACATATAACCACTGTTAGTCTGCATTGCTTGTGCCCGTTTCATCTTCTGGAATAGCTCACCCACTGACTTGATCACATAGGAATGTGACCACTTAGAAAAAAATAATGATGCATATGTCTTTATTAGCCTCTGGTGAAGAGTACATATTTAGGGGGATCCCAAGACAATTGGACCAGAGATAACTAGCTAAGTGGGTGCACAGTTGTGTCTAAGGGCTTTTGCTCAACACTATCTACAATGAACTAACTGTATATAATATCTCAGGGGGCTTGGAAACCCCCTGAGTGAGTCAAACTGCCATAGGCCTGCAGTGCTGTCACAGTGAAACATGTATCAAGCAACAGGATTTATTTTTGGAGTGGCCACAGGCACTGTTGCCCGCTTGCCTAGGTAGGGTGCAGTTCATTTCAAGATGAGACTCCCCGTGTGACACTCCAAGCTTGGACTAGCAGGCTGACAGCAGTTCCCCCACAACTAACACTTCCCAAAGGTAAACACAAATAAATCTCTATCAATTGACAAGCTTATGCTTCTGTGATGTATTCATGACGTCTGGACATTGAGCTGGCCTGCAACATATGCTTCAGTGTCTCCCAAAATGGATTAGGGTTGAAAAGTCTAAAATGCATGAATTTTATTAGCAATGCTTGTGTGGAAAATGTTCTGAAATACAGTGTCACAAATGTTGAATGCTACTGCAATTCGATGAGCCTGCCGGAATTGAGGTGACTGAAAAAGAACGCACGGTTAAGAAATGTGTCCAAATTGTTGTGAAGACTTTGACAAATGATTTAAGAGAATGTCGTTCCTTACTTTATAGCATTACAAGAAAGACATCTTCTAATGCATTTACCTCCCAGTAAGTAGCCCACTGACATTATTAAACCTCAAAATGTTAAAATGAACTGAAAAAGCAAATATAATGTATTGGTTATCAGTATTACTAGCTAATAGGTTTCTACTTTGAAGCAGCCTTGTTTGTAAGTCACAGTACAGTTTTTTTCCATTACTTATTGCAACCGTTCCTCTTTTAAGCTAAGTGAGAATAGGGACGACCCAGATATTAAACCACAGAGCCTTAAAAGGATGACCTCTACTCATGTGTCAAGCTTTGCATGCAAATCCTTTTGCTGTAGCAGATTGGCTTCAGAACAACGTTGCACACATTTAGAAAACCACAAATAAATTGCATTACCAAAGTGTGTCGCTTGTCAAATAGAAAGCAGGAGACAGAGCAAAAACATGTTTTGTTTCAAGGCCAGTGCGAATTGAAACTAAATGCCTTGAGGACAGTTCCAAACAGCAAGAAGCAGGTGGTTGGTGGCTCAATATGTTCACCCTCCTTTACCTCACTATAAAAATAGATATTGGAACACATCCAGTGTCCAAGGGGGTATGTTTAGAGAACAAAACTATTTTCTCAGCATGGGTGGCTTTTAAAGTAACCCCTGTAAATTATTTAATATAAAGAGTAATTGTCAATTGGAAAATGATATTCCAAAATCCCAATACAACCTTTCAACCACGTACGGATTGCAGAACATATTTTGAAACCTATTAGCAAGCCTGTTGTCATGAGACCACATACCTTTCTAAACTGGTCTTCAGTTACAGTTCTCATAATTCCGTTAGTAGAGGTTAAATTTAAAAAAGGCTGGTGTTAGAGGTTAATTAACCCAAGGCAAATGACTTAGAAATAAAAGCTCGACATTCTTTCTATTACAAACGGACAGCATTCATTCTATGGAATATTTTGTTATTTGTATTTTGCCCACCATATGGTACAACTGATCCTTTAAAAACACTTCATCAAACTTGTTGCATGATTACGATAACATACATGAAAGAAGATAATGCATTCACAAAGCGTGAGTATTGTGTTTATGATGATTTATAATTTTGTTTTACATATTAGTTTGCTTGATTATTGTTTCAAGTCTCAGTTGTTTTAATTAGATAAAACGCCTTTAACAATGTATCACTTTTAAACAACTATCACAAACATTCTTTGAAGTAGGCTGGAATAAAATGTCTGTCACAAAGACTAACTGTTGGGTGGAATTACAGGATTCTACAGGTGTTTCACAAATCTTCATTGGACAATCCCTCTGAAACACACACACAGAATCAAAATTTAAACACTATAATAACATGTTTACATTTGTCTTGTATAATCACAACACAACAAACAAGTTTATGAAAATGTGATAACCACAATTTGAATTTGAATTACATTAATAATTTAATGGCTTGTTTTGTTTATTTTTAAGAGAGTTTGTGAAAGATTTATTAAGGATTGGCTTTGTTTTCTTTCTCTCAGGTAGCTATAATGCAGGAGGAAGCCAGCTACAGCAATGGACTAGAGTGTGAGCTCTTCGCTCAGACGTACCCTCCACCTTTGCTGCCCAAACCAGGCAAAGACAATGCTAGGCTACAGAAACTTAAGAAGAAGAGTTCAAAGAAAAAAACGGGGCCCTCTCAGACACCTATTCCCTTTCGTTCCTGTTTATCCCCAGTGAATGAAGCCAGCACAGACCTTGAGCACAGTGACAACTCGACTCCACCCAGGACACCTGAGTCAACCTATTTTGATGATAAGCACATGCCCTTTCACCACCCCTCTGCATCACCCTTTTTATATTCTCAAAGGAGTCCCCGTAGTCAGAGAGGGATTACACCGTTACAGTCAAACACTACTCCAGTCAGGACGTCCTCACACCAGGTGGCTCCACTCTATGAATGCTCGTCCTTTTTGTTTGATGACGACACTCCCATTACAACATCACCTCAAAATGAGCAAGTTCAACCACCTCAGGACAGTTTTTATTCATCTAGGACAGATATTGACTCATATGGGTGTGTTCCCACCACAGCAGCTTTAGGACCGGCCTCAGTAACACAGTCAGCTTCTGTTTCCCCTAAAATATCAACACACATTCTTACTCTCTCCCCAGTCACCCACAGTAGCCAAATCCTTAAACCTGCTCCAGTTTCTTTTCCACCTCCTCCTCCAGTACTGGTATCCATTTCAACCTCTCCATCACAGCCTCTTATTTCCACTCATAGGGAGGTGTCCACCAAGCCACAGGATACATCTGAATGCCGGACAACTACTCAGACTGCAAAGGCTGGTGATGACTGTTCCATTGCTTGCGTGATGTCCTCAGAAACAATCAGCTCAAACACATCTCTTCCTAAAGGTGTTGAAGATAAAGAGTCAGATGCCCCACAAACAAGGATTTACACTTCCAAGGCAACCTTCTATGAAATCTCAAGACCCCCTTCCCTTCAGGACATAACAGGGTTAAATGCATCATATCAGGGGGCATCACTGTCTACAATACATAGGGAAAAGATGTTTACATCCATGGGGAAAAGTGAGTCGCTGTCTTCATATAATATGCCTGTGGCCAGGACCTCATCTGGGAGGCCAAAGACACCGTCATGCCTACCCTCCCGCGGATCAACACCTGTTTTTGAAATATCAAAACCAAACCCACTTCTGTTTGCTGCTAGTTCGTCCTTTTCCTCCACTAAGGATGTACGGGCCGCCGTTGATATAACATATACACAAAGAAACAATTCACTAATAAACATTAGCAATACCACTTGTACTTCCATACGCAGTAACACTTTCTTTTTGGTAGCAAATGAAGAGAAACCAGATGGATTTAACAGCACGTCTTTGAAAAAAGATTTGCAAGGCCCGTCCTGTGAATACATTTCTGGAAAACATGAAAATAATTCTATGACAAGGAGCATATCTACTAAAAATGTTTTAAGCCAAATTATGGATGGACATAATTTGTGTGTTGCTAAACTGCCACCAACAGCTGTTTCCACTTCAAAATTGCAAACAGATTCAGTTACTGAACTTTATCATTCTAATTTGTCAAAGACTCCATTATTTCCAAAAAGTACACCAAACACTGTTGGAGATGTTTATACCATGCCTGTTACTTCAACACAAGCACCACCATTGCCTGCCCTATCCAGATATCAACCACCTTCCTCTCCTGTTGTCGGGGCACGTAAATCTATATCATCTTTACTGGGAAGTCAAATATCCCAAACACCTCCAATGGCATCTCCAAAACCTAAAACTCGCTCAACATATTATGGACTGACACCCGCTGAGTATGCTGCCTATGGTGGGATTCGAACAAATTTGTCACACTATGGTTCCATGAGCTCTACCGTTAAGGAAGCTCAAACTAATGGAATAGTTAATGGACTTTCCAACTCAAAGTCTGAAGCATGCATCTCCAAAAGTCTTTATGGACCTAATTCTGTTACTCTAGATGAATGGTCTATGGGCAAAATGTTTGAAAGATCATTGGCAACCACTGACTCAGAAAATCCAACACATCAGACATCCACAAACATTTCTGAAGAAAACAAATCTGAAGCAATTTTAAATGGATTACAAATTATTAGAGCTGTGGGAATAAAACCTGAAATTCCATGTGAAGCAAACACACCCAAAGCCTCATCTACTGAGGCTCCAATATCAATACCTAAACCAGGTGAGGTACACACACCAAGTAATTTACCAACTCCAATTGAGGCAAAGCAAAATCAATCTCCAAACTTCATTGATTTAATTAGTGTTTCAAACTCTTCCTCTCTCCCAACAAAAGTAGATGCATCATATTCAATTATAGCAATTAAGAATACAACAAGTGAAGCAAATAATATGAATAAAACAGATCGTTTGCCAAATCCAGCACTAATTAGTCCTCAAGTTGATATTCATAATGTTGGAAGGAGATCAGATAGTTTACATAATGTACAGACAATGGGAAACATTGAGCCAGCTCCCACTATGTTTTATCCTACAGAGAAAATACATGCTATTATTCCTGTAACAGGTCCTCCATTGGAACATGTAACAGAAGTTCAATCTATTGTCAATACTTTATGTACAGAATTTACAAACCCTAAAATAGAGATGTCTGTTGGGACAAACACAAAGACAGATTCCAAACTAACAGTAAAAGAAAGTAGCACGCCAACATTAGGAATGAATCTGTCCGCCAAATATCCTATAGCGCCCAGCCAACTAACTGCCGAATCCACACTCCTCAGAGGACAACCAATTGAGGCTAAACTACCTAATAGGTCAACAGAGCTATATAAACAAACTAGCCAAGATACCAAAGAAATTGGAGGAATTCTGTCTAACAAAACCAGTGTAGAAAATACTTTGCTGAGCAAACCTAGCAGAGACAGTAACCCCCAAAACAAAACTAACACCCAACCCATATTTTCTTTTATCTCGCCCAATGAATGTTCAACATCCATCAAACCAACCGTAGGTAACACACTGTCACAACAGGTTACCACAGTGCTACAAACTACTGACGTTTTAACGACCTGTAAACCTACTGTAGAAATTTCTGCCGAGAAAAGTACAGAAATAATTAAATACAAAGAACCTACTACAGACTCTACACATATTGGTCAACTTTCAACTGAAAACAAACTTCAGAGGAACTCGATTACTGAACCAAACAGCCCTAGCAAGCTATTACAACAGAACACACTACCATATAAAATTGACACGGACGCTTTGTCACCAGGTAAACTCTCCCACAAACCTACGTTTAAAACAAAATCACCCAATATGTCAAACAAAAATAAATTACCAGCAGTAATTGTTTTACCCAACCAGCATTCTCCCACAATTGAAAACATGTTGCCAGGCAAACATTTACCTTCTAGGGATATTAACCTTCCTAATGAGCTAATCACAACATTGTTGAAAAGCCAATCGGTATCACAGGCTGTACTATTAGGTGATAATGCCACTGAAATTATTCAGCCACGTGCTGAAACCTTATCTCCCAAAAAGACAATAGTAGAAGCCGTCAAAGAAGATCTGCCTGGGACAGTTAGTTGCAGCATAGAAGAACTTAACAAAAATACTGTCTTTAAACCCTTTACCAATTTCTCGAAGGAAAATACATTATCAGGAACATCCACCACAGACAATACCCTCTCTCCAAGGCCTTCAGCTAGAAAGCCATTGACTGACAACTTTAGAACACACAATGCACCACCCATACAGCCTGTTGCGGAAACCTTTTTGCCTACAATTGAAACAAAACCAATTAATAGGCCTACTATAGCGAGTAAACAGACTAAAGAGACATTCACAGATAATGTATCTTGTGAAACTATTATTGAAACTATTCTACCAATTGAACTCAACAGACCATGTAGCCCTGAAATGAATTGTTCAACACCAAAAAGTCCTCCTTCTAGGGACTCTAAACTGACTAATATGCCTACTGATAGTGTTAAACCCTCTGCCAAGGCAAATGTGGAAAGAGGAGTACAACAAAGTGATATGATGAAAACAAATCTTCTTTTGAACTCTGCGACAGCAGCCAGAACGTTACATGTTCCAGAGATTATAACTGAAATGTCTAACATAAGTGATAAACTATTACTACCTACTCAGATAAATAAACCAACTGCAGATGTTAAAACCTCTGATACATCTACTGGTGATATTAACCTCTTACTGAGCCCTGTAATTGAAACTAAACACTTTGAAAAATCTATGGTTGCTTTCTCTGCACGAGATCCAATAACAAGTAAGCCTATGGTAAATGGCCAACCTTTTACACATGCCAATCCTTCCTTATACGATTCTATTGAAACTAAACCCCCTTCACAAATTAAAGAACATATTGATCTCACAAAGCCTTCCATTGAACTTGTCCTGACTAATACACAACCAGCCAATCTAAAATCCTCCTCACAACTTACAGAAATAAGGCCCTCACCAAGTATCAACACAGACACTAAATCATTGGATGAGTCTAAAATAAGACATGCTTTAATACCTTCCCCTGAGCCTGTCCTGATTAACACATGTTCTAATAATATTCCGCTTTCCACAAACCAAATCATAGAAAGCACCTCTCTCCCAAGCCCAGCAATTGACAGTGTGATAAAACCATCCATAACTAAAGCTGCTGTGATTGACTCTACCACTCCTGCCTCTTTGCCTCAGGCTTCATGCTCACTAAAGGCTCCACCAACAAACAGAGGAACGTCACCGCCATCTCAGCCACTCACTGGACAAATAGACACGGAGGTTATGAAAACCAAAGCTACAGCTGCACCGAGGAAAGCCACCCCAGAGACACCCTCTACGAAGTCTGCGACATCAACTGCATCTTTAACTGCTGACCAAAAATGTGTTAATGTAGAAAAGCCTCCAAACACAACTGAGCCCAAGTTAGCAAAGAAGCAAAAAGGTCTCAAGGCAAAGTTGAGTGGGTGGACTCGACTCAAGAAGCACATGGTAGAGGAGCCTGAGGAACCCCAGTTTCCCCAGTCAGAGGCTGCAGCTCAAAAAGACACCAGCAAGAGCCCTAGCCTAGGAAGTTCCGATACTCAGTCTGCAGCTAATAAAGGTCTGTCTGATGCTCTTGAGATGGCTAAGGAAGAAAACGCTGCCCCTAAGGCATTGAAGATGTGGGATGCTGTCCTTTTCCAGATGTTTTCCACTAAAGAAAAAATAATGAAGCAGATTAAAGCAAGCAAAATAGATTCAGGGCAGAAAAATGAGTCCAAAGATAAACAGCAAGAAGTCCCATCTTTTGTAAATCGACTACCAATTCTACTATACAGTCCGCGTTTTAATGCCAGGAAGTTGAAAGAAGCAGCAGAAAAACCACTTACTAAAATTGCTTCAGTGTTTGAGAGGGGGTTATTAAATCGCAAAGCTCAGGATGATGAGCCAAAGGACTTTAATAGAACCGCCAGAGGATTTGGCTCCTCAAAAACTACAGACTGAACAGTTTTATTTTTGTATGTATGTTGCTACTAAGTTAAAATCAATATAGGCTATGCAATCATGATCATATACATGTTTGTTGTTTAGTTCTGTCCATGAATAGTAATTTGGGATATTTGGTTGAAGATGCAAATACTATATTTTCTACATCTTCTTGCTGTTGTACTGTATTAAACATATAGAGGCAACTGCAGGGCTTATCACATGAAATGGATTCGATAAGATTTTCAGATGTATGCAATTATTTAATAGAAATTCTACTGTGCACACAGCAACACATTTCAGATGCATGCAGACAATTTTGCTCTATAGTTTCATTGCAGGCAATGTTTTTGTTTTGTTTTTCTGAGCAATGAAAGCTTCTAGCACAGACCACTGGTGAATATGTGCATTGGATATTTATGCAATAAATAGGGCTTCTACATTCCTGGAACAACAGGGCAGAGAGGCATTGTATGTTAAAAGTATCTGTTAGAAGGGCTGCTATGGAAACTGCATGGCATGCAAAAGAAGGGAGGGAACAGGTGTGATAAGTGAATGAGAGGTGTATGATATACAGACATCAAAGGGCCATGCTCTGCACAGTTACTGTGAATGTTGTGGATTCCCAGTTTGAAAATGTCGAGTGAATTAAGATGGGTATGGATTTTCATGAAGATCTTTAAATGATCAGGTAAAATAGGAATTGGATGACGAAGAGCTGGTAAATGAATGTCTGAGGAAAGATGCCTTTGCTCTGATTGACTAACATGTCCTGTAGAGAGACATACCACAGGAAAAGTATGACTGAGTAACGCGAGCTACTATGAAAATGTGAATTAGTTTATGAGGAGTATGTCCAAGGCTTTTGGTAATAATATAATAGGCATGTTTTTTTACTATATTATTTATAGAAATTAATGACATTTTCTCACATCAAAACAATCATCTATTCATTATGAAATGTTGATAAAATGTATGTATTTACAAATGAAAGTAGCATAATTACGCAAATGAAAGTTTGATCCATTTTACTGCATATCTGCATTTGCATTGATGGAGCATTTTGTGTGAATGGTTCATGTCTGCATAAAACAGAACTTAAATTAATTGTCTCTTATCTGTTTTTATTTTCATTCAATGGTGAATACCACATATTATTTGAACACATGAAAATATTGTTATACCTTACGCTATTAGGCAGAAGTATTTTCTTAATCATACTAGTTCCCTATCAGTATAAAATAGCTACTGAAAAGAGGAAAATTCCAAATTTGGTCTCTTACCTGATTTTTCATTTCTGAAGTTAGCAGCTTTCTTCTCATACTTTCCGTGACCCTTCACCACAAATTTGTATTTTTTATTAGTGGCAATACCCTGAAAGTATAATACTAATATTAGAATATTCAGAATCAATAAGCAAACCTCAAAATGTGTATACTTTATATAATGTAGAACATGTAACATGCCAGTTCACTAGAACTAACATTTGTTATAATAGAACTAATCAGCATTTAGTAAAAAATATGGTATTGAGATAATGTATTCTCTCAGCCAGACTGGAAATGTAATACATTTTAATCAACCCCCTGGCAGAACATAGGTTGAGTTACCCTTGGAACAGAATCGCGTTATTCAAATTATATTGGAGTCGTTTATTTTGTCTGTAAATAATCTGAATTTCTGGCTTGGATCACCAAAATATGTCCCACCACCACCAACTGCCAAGATTATATATGTTTTCAAATTTGGTACTATAACCTATGGGACGATAAAGAACGATGTCGTGGGGCATTATGCACACAAAGTGAAAATGAAATTACCATGCACCTGTCCTATACTAGCAATTTGTTTTTCATCATCTAGATGGCGGTGTAGCAATGTGAGTTTGGTCAGCCAGTGTAACATAAGAAGTGGCAAACTACCATCGACCGTTGTTCGTTCGGACTTGAACGATGGAATTGTGGAGACAACAATGTCCAAAAACACTACATCGAATGCACCTGTTGTGCGCTCAGAAACAGGCTCAGTCTTCACACTAAATGAGGTGTACTGCATATGTATTTTTTAAATAAAATCAATAAAATGTGCTTAAATAAACTAGACTAATTGTTTTAAATGGGTTTGGGGCAGTGATTCCATTAGCCTATAATTGCCGACTTTTGATCGGTTAAAAACATAAAAAGCCGATAAATAAAATAGTCATCAGACATATTATTCTGAAAGAACTAGGTTTAAACTAGAGTCATAGAGGGGGGCACTTGTCAAAAAAGCTTGAAAACCCCTGCTATAAAAGCTTATACCTTCCTTATCATTCCAGAAGAGGATCTATCACCTAAGTTCTCCCATAAATTCTTCTTATTTAGTACATCTCCAGGCTTAATTTCCTGTACAAAAGAAAATGTAAACAACGTTTCACAATTTATATACCTTAAATTAAGTAATTGCTTTTAGAATACGTTGATGCAGTAGTCATATAAATGTTTGGTATATCATACTATTTCCCACAAGGGCGCAGACTTTCACAAAATAGGCTACATTTCCAGTTAGACAAGAATATTAATATTAAGGTATGTACATACTCAGGAGAGCATACCGATCAAAGTTGCAAAGTTTCATCTTGATATCATTTATACTTGTTGACTTCAGAAATGCATGTATGTGTATGGAGCCTCATTGACTTCCATTCAAATTGTAGCTCAATGACTGTTAATGGTAGACTTAAGATCAATGTATCTAAATAGTCAGTACAGCATACGGATTCAAGTTGTTCAGTCATTGAGCTACAATGTGCCTGTGTGTTTGTACATACATACACGCACACACACACACACACACACACACACACACACATACATATATATCATATATTTTAATATATTATAATACGTTTATCATATATTTATATACATATAATATATACATATATAAAATATACACATATATATATAGAATATATAGGGGTTATATAGGGTTTTAGCATATATATATATATATATATAGAATAATATATATATTATGTTTTTATGAGG
>JAVQIZ010140946.1:0-31119 GCA_036023535.2 Galaxias brevipinnis | reverse complement strand
AGAAGGGGGGGTACCTGGCTTCCTTTATCCTTCCCCCTCCACATAGAAGCACTGTGAGGCACTTGACAGGCACGGAGCAGGAGCAATGTGTTGCATCATTCCACGGGAAGCCTTTGGTGGCAGAAAGAAAGCTTTTGATACGATTGGAAACATTATAGGCGTGTCACCTAGAATGTCGGCGTGTGTCTGCTTGAACCAGTCAGGGACACAAGTCGTCTCAGGACTTGGCATGCCTTTTCCTGAAATGTAACACAGTATTATCCTGTATGTTATCGGGTTACGTGCTGGTCTTATCTTGACCTTAAGTGAAAGCTAGTTCTCTTTGTCGAGTGTGTCAAGCTGATTGAGCTGGAGTCTAAGAAGCTAGTCTTAATCATTAAATGTAAACCAAAGAGTACATATTAGTTAGCCTCACTGACAGACAAAGCCTCAGCCAGCTCTGACACACCGTGTCCTCTCTGAAGCTCCCTGCTGTTTGCTTGGAGCTCCACAGAGCCTTGAAGTCTTACCTGACGGCACTCGTACGTTCCTATTTGATATCACTCAGAATGGTGTTAAGGTTAAAGATAAAACAGCTGGGACACTATTCTGCCTGTGAAACACATGAGCTTTATACTGCATACGTGGAACGGCTCACTGTACAGATGGAGCGCACGAAAAGGCACCCTAGAATGACAGTGCTAGAACACGCTAGGCTCTGGCCAGGACGGATCTCTCTGTGCTATTCCACATCGCACGCCTAAACAGACACTCACGCCGAGACGGGCGGTAAAATCCTAACCTGACAGCCAGCACCCCCGCATAAAGTGCAAATGAATGCAGAGACCACCTGTGGTGGGAGCGGAACAAGGGAGCGCGAGAAAAAAAAGGTGGGAGAGGAAAGAGGAGGGAAAATGAAGGAGAGATGACAGATGGGACAGCAGTGCAGTAGGGTGACTCACATACCTCCCAGCCGCGCAACGTGGAGAAGACGAAGAAGAATGGACGAAGGCCCCTCAGTCGTTGGGTCAAACAGAATTTGAGATCTGATCCAGGCCCTTCGGCATTTGTTTGAGCATGTCCAGGTTGCTACTGGACAGCATGGCAGGTGAGGGGGGTGAGGGATTTAAACCAGTAGAAACACCAATCACTATAATCTCACAAAGGGCTGTGGTCATACTTTTTCTTATATGGTACAACATTCATATTAATAAGACCACAAGACTGGGCTAAGCATTATCGCTTATTTACACCAATCCCCTTGTTTGTACTTCAAGTGTATTATACTTATGTCTAGTATTAGCCACAGACTAAAATACATAATGACGTAGTCTGTATAAAGAGTAATAGTGTGTGTGTGGGCGGGGGGGTTGTACCCTGTGGTTTAGGTGTGCATAGGAGGCGGCAGAGCAGTAGTTATGATTTATGTGGTAGAGGGGGGTTAGGGTTTGGCAGCACACACTGATCCTCAGATATGCATCTCATGTCTCCCAGCGTTAGTGTTTTCAACAGGTCTGCAGTCACACACAACCTTGCCAAGACACAAGCCCAGTGACTCGATCTTACAAACATTCAAACTCACAGGCACACACACAGATAAAACAGTAGACATGTATTCATGAATGCACACATTAAATAATATGCGGCGCACACCTAATGGAGCATTAATGAATTCAAGCAAGAATGTAGACGAGGTTAAGTCTAAACCTTTAACGATTACATTCCATGGCTCCTCTTCCCAAATACAAATGATGCTGCAGTATTATCTTCTTTTATGTATCTCTCTAGATTTCTAGGAAGTAATCAAAACTGAGGCAATCTTTCTACAAAAACAGTTTTATTGAATTATTAACAAATGTACATGTTCAGTGCCGACAAAATTGCTACATACTTTGGTGTGAATTAGAGACAAGCGCATTTCACCCCTCGATTTGACTGAAGGAAATCTAGGTACTGCACAATGGACAATCCAAGCACTCGCTGTCGCCTTTCACTGAACACGACCAAGTCCACTGGTGCAATAAGAACCAGGTCTAACTCGCTATGTATTTTTGGATGTTACATTTGATACACCTTACTCCCGCCCACCCTCTAGCACTTACAGGCACTGCATATTGTTTATGTGATAGATAAAAGGACCATCATTAGCAGTTCAATGGTTAACTCTCCTCAAGCCAATCCAGGAATACATCGATATCAATCAAGATACTTACAGGATAGAAGCAACAATAATCCAAAAAGAGCATGTGGGTACCTCCCTATCTCTGATTGCCTCTTGGTTATAGACTGACCATTTGAGATGTCAGGGCTCAACATCCGAATGAGATTCATTGTTATCGAAAGCACTATCATTTAGTTAGTCCCATCACTAAGGTTGATAACTGGAGGTCCACAATTAGAATACACATCAACAGGACTTTAAAAACATCCACTTCCCCCCATTATCCAACATTTACAAGAGACAGGGATAGAAAAAGATGCACAGACAGAACAGCATAACTTAATTAAGTTAGTCGACTTGATTAGAAAAAGGTTTGTCACGGTGGGTTTTAAATTTACATCCATCCTCTGGACACGCTCGGGCTCCAGTCTTCTCGGATGGAACCCCAGGCTGTCCCGTGGCTCTGCCTGGGCCGGCAGGCTCCACTCTAACTCCAGAAGGGTACCATCCCAAACTGATGTCAATTCCCTGCTAACCGCGCTGTTTCCGAAGCACAGTTCTTTTTTAATCTTTCCGACAGTCTACTCCTGTTTGATATCCCAAAAAAGACGGACCAGAAAAATGTGCTTCACAAAAAAAGAAACATTGATAGTAAAAAAAGAGAAAGAAAGTCGAATCTACCTTCTATTCTCGTTTGAGTATAAGCTGTCAGGGAGAGGTGAAAACAACCAGTTACAAGTACACCAGGACATGAAAATATATATTTATAATATATATAAAATGTCTTTATTTACTCCATTATGTACACTTTTCACACGACGTCCAGGGAGCGAGGTTTTAGAAGATGAAGCGCTGCTTCATCATGTTTCAGAAACATTCTCAATGTGTAAAAAACAAACAAAAAAATAATACCAAACCCGAAAGCGTTCAGTCCAGGGCGGACCAAAAATGTCAAGACAAACGTCATCGATCCCCAATCCAATAGTTAAATAGATAAGTGAGCCAAGAGGCTGGTTAACAGCCCATTCTGGTTCAAATGACTGAGCGCTGATCCACTTTTGTTCCCTCCCGTTGAATGAAAGTCTGTTGCATGTAGTCTGTGGGAGGGGCCAGGGCATGGTAGGAGGGGCCTATTGAGGAGAAGGAGGGGCTTGCTGCTCCCTTTGTCAAGCCGGTACAAGTGCTCGAGCTGCTGCAGGAGCCCACCTCGGTCTAGTAGATGACTTCATAGACCGTGGCCTTTTTGTCTCCGGAACCCGTCACAATGTACTTATCATCCGCAGAGATGTCACAGCTCAGCACAGAAGACGACTCCTTCGACTGAAGGGGAGAAAAAAAGAAGAAAAAAAACCGAAGGAAAACATTTGTTGATTATTATTATTTTACAGCTTGGGTCACAAAGTCTGTGATGATTGTTTAAGACAATTACACAACACTTATCAAGTCCTTAAATACAGGTTGCAAATCTTAGCACTAAAACTGACATGGACTTTTCTCTCTTCACCTTTTGTTACTTCTGCGTTTAGCTCTAAATTAAATTGTCAATAAATAGCCAAAGATTCTTTTATGTGCCAAACATTAATTTCCTCCACTGACTTTTAGACCCTTCAGTAAGACTAGAGAGTTCCAGTTTAAGAACTGGCAGTCCCTTCTATTCACATTGTGTGCCGCTTTTGAAATCCCTTACTTTCCACTTCTTGCTTGCCCCGTTGTGTAGCAGGGTCTATTGATTGGCATTACCTGGAAAATGCTGGCACCATAGGGAGTCCTCCAAGCATTCAGGAGGTTGTCCTTCCCTGTGCTCACAAACCATTTACCTGGAAACACAGCAAAGGGAAGGGGGAGAGGGTTAGCGTTACTGAATCACAACCAAAGCAAGAAGGCCAGATAAAGAGAAAGAATGAGAGGACACAGCCAAGGTTGTTCTTAGACTGGGTGAGCACTGCACTAAAACTTTGCCATGCATGTAATAAAGAGCTTTTAAGTAAGCCTTGACAACAACTAAAACCTCTTCAGTAACAACCCTAGAAGTCAAGAGCAGGGGGGGGCAAAACAAACTTAAAAGGTCAAAGTAATAAAAAGCGTATTTGTAATACCGGACCACTTTCATAGGATTCTGATTTCTTGATTTAAATTTCTTATCTTTATAAACAATACTGTCACCACTAGTTATTATTCGTGGTCTTCCACAAGGAACACTATACCTTAAACTCCAGACAGGAGATGGCATTATAAAAACCTGTGTATGTGTTAGTACCACATTAAGAGACAGAACAAAATGCCGTACACCAGTGCTCCAGTGAAATGCTGCCCATATGCGTGTACGTTAGTACAAGTGCAGGCGATGTCTTACCACAATAAGCAAACTTGAGGGAGAGGACGCAGCTCTCGTGCAGGTGGAGCTGGTACTTGTCGGGCTTGGTGTGGTGGAGCACCTCCACGTTGCTGCTCTCCATGCCCACGGCCAGCCACTCGCCGGTGGGACAGTAGCCCAGGGAGAAGATCTGGAGGGCAGGAACAGAGGTGGTCAGAAGGGCGGCTACATCTAGAGGCCTGTACTCGTTGCTTTATTTGAATGCCAGGTTAGCATTTGAATAAGGTGTGTCCAAATTGGGTCCATGGATTTCAATGTGGTAACTGACTGTTTACACACTGCGTGTGCGTGTGTGTGTACCTGGGAGGTGAAGTCGTGCTGCTGGAGCTGCCGACCCTCTCTCAGATCCCAGGAGCGCACCGTGTTGTCCAGGCCGCCGGTCCACAGCTTGGTGCCGTCGTGTGAGATGTCAATGCAGCTGGCGCCATCAGTGTGGCCCTGGAACTGCCTGCAGAACAGAACACATAGGCGTTAGAACAGGAACATAGGGGAAAGAACACTTTATAAACACCAATTCATCAGCGACCGGCCATGTTAAACCAACAAAACTGGACAGAAAACCAAAGTGGAGGGTGCGGGAGCGGGAATGCACTTACCTGACGAGGGTCTGGTTGTGGAGGTCCCACACGGCGATGTTGCCGTCAGAGCAGCAGGAGAAGCAGACCTTAGCGTCGGGGCTGATGGCCAGGGCGTAGCAGGCGGGGGCCGAAGAGGTGAGCTCCGCCTTGATGCGGGGCGTCTGGGAGGCCAGGTCCCAGATGGTCAGCGTGCTGGCCTCGCCGCCCACGATCAGGGTGCGCCCATCGGGCAGCAGCTTACAGGAGCGGATGTAGTTGTCCCGGTTCTGTCGGGCAGGAAACACGCGAAAAGGGAACGGAATCAGTCGTGGTGTTGAGGACCGCGTGAGAGGAATGTGTGAGATGTGAAAGCAACACTACAAACTTAACACGGCAAGCACAAAAAAAATTATAACATTTACATTGATTTAACAAGTGAACAGAAGCTTTCAAATGATCTTATATCAATGGACCATCAAGACTGGCATATAAGTTCAAGCCTTTGAACATGGGCTTTCAGTAAGTGCTTGCACTTCCTCCCTCACAGAGCGTGTGTGTGTGCGTGCGTCTAAGGAAGTGTGGAGTGCTGCTACTGCGGCTCCTGGCCCGACGCCACGACTGCGATGTGAATGAGAGATCAATAGCTCTGCTGGGGCTCTCCGTCGAATTAGACAGCACTGTGATGGCGTTCTAAGACCTGATCACAGCGCGGGCGTGGAAGGCTGAGGCCTGGCCCGACAGCACCACTCTACACGGAGGGAAGTAGAGAAAGGCGCTGGGAGTGAATAATGGCCCGGGTAATGGCGGCCAAGCTCCGACAACCAGAACATCATACCCTGGGCTTATTTTTGAACCCAGATTATATCATGGCCAATGAGACGCTCCGCTGAAATATTTGCGTGCCATTGGTCTCTAGGGGAGATAGGAGGAAGAGCATGAGAGCAGTGAATGCAGGAAGAGCATGCTAGCAGTGATTGGGGTGTCGAGTTCGGGCCACAATTGATTGCAGCCATGATAACGTGCAAGCAAATGGAACTTCTCAGCTTTGTTACTTCCTGTGTGAAATAAAGCGAGTTCAGATGTTAAACTGTCAACGTAAAGAGCTTTATGGTCCCTCCACATAAAACGATAAAGGAACAGGCCTATCTCAAGAGATGATCAAATATTCAGTGTGGGCAATTGTGTTGATATACGTTCACAGCTACCACAACCAATGTCTGGGTGAAAAAGCCTTTCGCACCAAACAAGAGTGAACGCCTTGGGCGGTTACCAAGACTAAACAAGGTTCAGAGTAAAGCAGTCTCATTTCACGCTTGCCCCTTTGAGATAGAGTATAATTCAGATGGCTACACAACAAAAACGTAAAGAAATTTGTAGAGAATCTTACATTGCAATGTCAGGACACCGACCTAAACTAGACTAACATATAATACAAATGCGTGGCCAAATGGATTTGGCGGTAAAGCAAATGAAGTGTCTGCAGTGTGTGGTATAAGACTTCAGACATGAGCCCGACATTGCATGCCGCTACTCCCAGCCCGCCAATCCCTCATGACCGCCACTTCATCTGTCCTGTGCCAGGTTCCCTTACCAGGCAGTCCAGCTGGGACACGGGGCTCTTGCTGCCCGGCTGGCTGATGTCCCAGATCTTGACGCAGCCCTTCCCTCCGGTGTAGACGTGGCGCGTGGGATTACTGATGGTGACGGCGCACACCACCTCCCCGTGGCTCAGCGTGTTGATCTGACGGGCGTGGCGCGGAATGCCCGGACCTATCAGCGCGTCCGGGGGGAAAGGGACGGGCTGCATCTGGCCATCCGCGCTCACGTGAAAAGAATAAGCCCTGGGAGGGGGAAGGAGAGGGGTTACTTTTGGCGTGGGTACAAAATGGCCGACCGTCTACAGTGCGTCGCTTGGCAAACGGCTGCATCAGAGAGGTGCACTCAAAATGGCAGGGCAACATGGCTAAATATTAGAACAGCAGCATGGTGAAAGTGAATAAGGGTTGCTTACGGTTTCCCCCCAGAGATGGATGTGAGACTGGCAGGCAGGCCTGGGGCTCTCATGTGAGGGTGAGGATCAAACCCTGCCTGGCAACACAAAAACAACTCCAAGTTAGCAAACAGTGCTAAACCAAGACGAGCGAAGCAAAGCAGCACGATTTAAGACTCGATATTACCATGCGCATTATGTTAATCTTCACCATTCCTCAAGGTGCATTCAAGATTATCATTTCATATCCGCATATAGACCTAATTTCCTAAAAAGCAACACATTTCCCAGCTCCATATTTTGAGTAGGATAAGTAGAAGATTTACACATGGAATTGTTTTCCTTCATTTGCATTAGTAAGGGGGAAATTGCTAACATTGAGATGATGTATAGTGGAAACGCTTCCCTCCCCTTAGCTCTCGCTAAGTAACATCAAAGCAAACCAGCTAACTGCAAGGCTTCCCCTTTTGACTCTTCCTGTACCGAGTAGACTGAAACTATTCAGAAGGAAATGTTGAAAAACAAAACTACAGACAAAAAAAAAAAGACGATGTTGACTGCAAGCCTTGAAAGGAAGGTAATTTTTGCCACTAGCTATAGTGGCTGATTCCGAATTACTACGAAGAAACGACATATTGAGAGTGGGAGGAATATGTTCAACATATTTTGAGGAATGGAATTTACCATGCAATATTTCTACAAAGGCACAGTAAAACAGACACCCACTTAAGACGATGCACATCTGTTTGCATCCCTATAAAAACACAGATCTCAATCGGAGAGCAGTATACGTGACGAGCGGCCGGCCGGTCGGCTTGGAGGGGACGCACCATGGGGGAGCGGCCGTAGGCGGCGGCGGCGGCGGCGCTCATCTGGGGGGAGATGTGGAGGCCGGCGTAGACCCCGGGGGAGCTGAGCGAGCCGTTCATCTCGTGGTGGCCCATCATGGCGAACGGAGTGGCGTAGGAGCCCGCCATGGACAGGGGCGTGCGCAGAGCAGGGGCGGCTGAGGGACGACACAGGCATCACTCAGCTGACAAGACACACGTGTGTGTGTGTGTGTGTGTGTAAGTAAATGTGTGAAAATGTGAATATTGCCATGTGCAGGTTTCAGGCTTGCTGGCTTACTCAGGGCGTCCATGCCAGGAGGTTTGCCCATGATGGGTCGCAGTCCTGGGGTGCTGCTGGTGCCCGGTGTCGGGGCGTCGTTCCTGGGGGTGGGGGTGTTGGACTTCAGGCCGGGAGTGGACGATTTGTCATTCTAAATCACACATACAAAAGAAAAACAATTTGACTTTTAAATGCCAAGCATCCATCCACCTAATAGAGAAGATTCATTAAAACACAAACACACATAAAGCCCCATCATAGACATGACAAAAACTCAGCAAAAAGACAGGATGAGAGGAGACACCCAATCAGCCGTACGGAGCGCAAACGGGTAAAAAAAAAACACCACCGAGGCCAAATCCTCAGAGCCAACAGGAGCGTGAGGGTAAAATCCAGAGTGACAATCTGAGTGGCCGGCTCAGGGTAATCCAATCTAATGGTGACACTTCATTACCAAGGGGCCGCCGAGCCACTGGCACAGACCGCCATTAAGACGGCAAGCCTCCCGGAGCAGCACGCAGCCAAGATGGTGGCTCGCACTTATCCCTCGTTTCCCCCTGTTAATCTCTCGGCCCTTCAAGGAACAGAGCGGGGCTGGGCCTGGCTAAGCACTTTGACACGCCAGCCGTGGAGATAGGGATATGTCTGGTTAGGGAGGGAGGGAGTGGACAGGGTGAGTAAAGCACATTAAAAGACCGCGCTGTGAAAAAAGACAATGGTCGGGGATATCGGAGGCGTGTCGAGGGGGTGGAAGTAAGAAAACACAACTTAGAGAGAGAGAGGGAGTGAGAACTGGAGAGATGAATAAATAGAGTGTGGGGGGGAATATAATCTCAAGCCATTGGCCCTGGTTTATTTACGGTGCAAGGCCGAGGGAGCGGCTGACATTTATACCTTAAGCCATAAAGGAGATTGAGTGGAGCAGGGCATAGGGGGAGGGGGGGGGGGGGGGGCGACTGGAGGGGCCCTCCACTCCCATCCCCTTCAGACAAGCAGCCGCTAAGTCTCCTATGGATTAGTCCCATCCAGTACACAGTAGCCCCCCAGCCTCTGTGCCTGCCTTCCACGCACGCCCTCACTACCGTCTATCCATCCCCTCCACACACACACTCACATGGGCGTGGTCCTTGGCTTTGGAGGAGGGCGTACTGCCGGAGGAGGCCACGGAGGAGGGGCTGTTGGGGGCATCCTTCTTCAGGGCCCGTGATTTGTCCAGGCCGTTCTCCGGAGGGGAGTGGGCGGGGCTGACCCGCGGCGTGGCCGGGTCCTGGGAGAGGACAAAGGTAAAAGGAATGAGCAAACAAGAGCAGGGAGACGATCTATGCCGTGACCATGTAGGTCAAACAAACTGAGGCCACATGCGCAAACAGAGAAACACACACACACACAGACGTCGGCTCCGTCCCTCAACATTTTCTTCTTAGAAACACAAGTTGAGTTGGTGTGTGAATGCCTTCTGTTTATACAATCTGATTCACGAAACGCAGACGCACGCGCGCACACACACACGCGCGCACACACACACACACTCTTACTTCATTGGACACGTCCACTACCAAGTCGTCACTCTTGTCTCCATCGCTATCCTATAAGACATAAGACACAAGACCCAGGTCAGACCCAGCTAGTGGATTTATCAGTAGCCGTTTGAACAACGTGTGGAATTCCTGTTCCCGTACGAGTGTGTTTGTTTATGTGTACAGGCAGCACCAGATGACTCACGTATCGGCTCATGCTGTCCTTCTCCTCCACCTTGCGTTTCTTGGAGTCCATGCTGTAGTCAGAGGAGCCACGGTGTTTCTCGTTGGCTGCACGCAGACTGTCAGACGGCGACACGGAGTTGTTCTGGGAAAACAAAGAACAACCAGGTTGAGAATGACATTAAGAAAAGGGTATCGTATTCATGATTAATCAAACAAACACATAAAAAAAAAAAAAGGCTGAGGGAATTTCCCACCAGAACAACAATTGCTTCTCAACAGGCAGCGTTTGAAAGGCTTCCATCATGATGACTTCATTTGTAAACATTTCTAAATCACCATTATATCCCAAATTAACCAAACAAAATACACATTGATTGATCTTGAGAAAACAAACATACAGTTCACTTGGTGGCTTTCTGTGTTTTATGCAAATTCCCATACAACATTGTATCCCATGGTCTTAAGAAGCGCTAAATTGAGTCAGTTCCACCATGGACTGAGGAGATGGTGTCTGGTGGAGATTCATAAAACCGAGTTGGAAGAAAGAGGACGGTGAGCAGAGAGGATGCTGGGAAGCATCACCGTCGCCAAGGCAATAGAGCATGAAAACAGATGGGGCAGTTGAGCACACCACTGCGCTCACACACACACACACACACACACACACACACACACACACACACATCCCGAAAATGTAATCAGTGGAAGATCCAAACTGCCAATGAGGAGAGTTGGCACATGGGCAAACATTTTGACACAAACAACTTTCTGAAAAGTTAGTATGCATGGTGGAGCTGAGAGATGAGCCAATAATCGCAAATCCCAAACATATTGAGAGATGGATGCACAAAGCAACAATGGCCCAAAACAACATTTCTAACTTTCCTGTCCTCGCTTCTGGCCAACACACACACATACACACACACAGCAAAATGAAAATAGAAGCGAACAGCAGCCCTTTCTCTGAACGCACTGGGGCTGAACATCCAGAAAGTCCGCTTAGGAGGGTGTGTGTGTGTCTGTATATGGATCAATGCCACTCAACGGTTATACATAAACAAGGAAGGGAGGGGTAGCTAGAGACTAAACAAATGAAAGATGAGACCAAGAGTAAATCAACTTCTAAGAGAATAAAGAGACGGACAGAGTACACAGGGAGACACGCAAACAGCACAGAACGATCGGGCCTCTAAAAAGAAGCCAACCACGGAGAGGGGCGGGAGAGGAGTAGAATGGAGAAAGAGAGAGAGCGCGAGTGAGCTGGAAGCGAATCTGGCACACAATGAGAGGCCAGCAGTGTGGCACAGAGCTCCCCACTTGTGGGCATGCCTGAGCAGGCTGGCAGTCTCTCCCCCCCGAGCTGGAGAGAGAATAGCCCGGGCACCACCGCTGCCGCGGAGGGGTGGCACTGTCAACCAGACAGCCAGGGTGACCCGAGGCCAGCTTAAGAGCCGCTGCCAGGCCCCACACTCGGGCAGACGGACAGCTAACCGTTTCCACCAGACAGAGATGAGGAGGTGGTCCGTTCCAACCTCTTGCCCTCAGCCCCCTTGAGAAATAACAACCGACAGAGGATGAGAGATGTCTAGAAGAGAGAGAAGGAAAGAGACAGAGGCTGAAGGAGTAAATGAGGAGGAGGAAGAGGAAGCCCGAAGCCTATTGGTTTCAGGGGCCGAAGAGAAAGATTGAGGGGAAGTGGCCGGGCTGCCTTGAAGGGCCCTCATCTTGGCTGACACAGAAAGGATTTCGACTCCTCCTGACTCCTTCAGCCTCTCCAACATTCTAGCTCCCAATATCTTGAATGTCGCCATTGTGCCTCAAAAGGCGTCATGGAATATATAAAAAAAAAAGACGACAGACTAATAGAGACTGATTGGCCAGCGGCGGAAGGGGGTTGCTAATGAACTACCTCCCTAACCGTCTGATGTCCCCTGTCCATCTGTCCAGCATGTGACCTGTAAAAACACGCTTAGCCAAGACTTAGTAACCCCCACTCCCCTCCGACGGCCCTATCCGATGACCGGAGACAAGGAGTACAGAAGAATGTCTGTGTCAGTGTGCGTCTATGTGGGGCAGAGTTGGCATTAACAGCGCTAATCGCTAGGGGCCCGGGGAGCTTGGGTTCCCTTCAGACATGAGTGGGTCCATTCAGGCTGGCCAGTCAATGGGAACCCAATCTGGCAGAGCATAGAAGGGAGGGGATGGTGGGGGGGCCGGGGGGCATTGCGCCCAAGCTATCAGAGAGCTTTAAGCCAGTCTAATAAACAAGCACTTGGACAGGACAGAAAAGAGGGCTAGAGAGAGGCAAAGATTTCAGACAGAACAAGTAGACAACAGAGCAAGAGAACCAACACAAAAAAAAAGATAGATAGATAGATATAGATATACACACATACACGGAAAACAAATGGCTGAACACAAAGAAAAGAAGTGTTAAGGTGAGAGGGGTAGAAAACATCCGCAAAAGGTTAGGGAAGGTTCAGTTCATTGTGCTGGAAAGGGGAGGCAATGGGATATACAGGCTGGGCTAAATCTTTTAAGATGTAGCAGAGAGAGAGAGCAGAGGGGAGAGCCAAAGTCGTTTTTAATTGTGATGAAATTATGGAAGCCACTAATCCTCCGGCAGAGATTGGAGTCATTTTCCACCTGGATTAGATGGCACCGGCTTATTTAGAGAGACTTCATTCCCGAGTCATTATTTGATTTCAGGCAGCTTATACCGGAGAACAAAAAAGCGTGTGTGTGTTCTTAGCCTGGGTGCATACATTTCTAACTAGGCGTAAACTTTAAGTCTATGCAAAGTCCCTTAATCGCCAAACAAAAAGTGAGTCAGAGAGTCAATGTCAGGCGACAGAGGAGAGAGCTGGCGTCGATAGTGAACGTACCGTGCTTGACTCGCGTTCTTTCCCCAGAGGAACAGCCAGGGGGGAGCGAATAGATGACAGGCCAGCAGGGGGGGAAAAGCACAAAAGTTAGTCCAAGTACACCAACACTGTAAAATGGCGTGTCGCTTTGTACCGCACAGGACATGAGTGACCATTTCTACATTTATATGAGAAATAATGGTGACCGTTGAAATCAATAAAATAAAATGTGACTGGAGCAGAAACAACATGGCTGCTCTAGTTTGTACGGCGCGAGGCACCTCACCTCTGTGCTCCAGGTCGTGGTGGTTCTTCTCGTCCTTGACGGGCAGGTGGGCCTGGCTGCCCAGGGCCCCGAGAGCCAACAGGCCCGAGCCGGCACCGGGCACCGGGGGGATGCCAGGGGGCTGCAGGCCCGAGGGGTGGGGGGGGAGGACGGGTGGCCCGTGGGCGGCGTGGGAGAGGTGCTGAGCCTGGAGCTGCTGTTGCTGTGGAAGGAGGCAGGAGACGAGTGGGTCGGCTGGAAAGAGCATACCCACACTAGAAAACTACAGTGCTGCTCGGGTCCATTGTTGGGTCTCTTTACAGAGCAACGACAGGGCTTTTAAAACTGACCTAATCATTCACAGCTTTACACTTTTTGTTCCTAAAAATAGGTTAAGACCAAGGTTTGAAAGCTCTTAAATTGCAGTTAACATGTTTAAATACACTCTTAAGCATCTGTATCTACAAATCTGGAAAGTACTTTGATAATACAATTTTGTAGGGTAACAAAATTATACCCTTGAGCTTCACCCCTATGCCAGCTGCTCCAAGCAGTTAGTAAAGCCACCACCAAAAAAATGGTTAACAGTCACTAAAACATATCTGCTCTAGCTCTCCGTGTCAACATCTTGCTAAGTCACACGCGAACATTAAAATTATATACCAGAGGCCCTGCGAAGGGTTAAAGTCCATGGCAACTACACAAAAATTAGAAAACCTCAACCCTTTCACCACTACAGCAAGCCAAGCAAGTTAGCAGCCCCTCTGGCCCTTGAGCAAATGCTGTTAAGCTCAGACGAAGACACACACACACACACACACACACACACACTTAGGCCAAGAGGCAGCCAACGTCTGAGAGAGACTAGGGAGACAGACTGGAGTTAAATAGCCACTCAGCTGAGGGAAGCAAGTGCTTTAAAACAAGGTTAAATAACACTTAGCACATCCATCAACTGCCATTCCAAAAATCCATTGCCTGTCTCTTATGTAGCTAGCATTTTAGTAGACCAGCCTAGCCCACATTATCACACAAGAAATATGTATACACAATATATCTGGCCTTAAATATTATAACGGTTCTACCTAATCAAAGGAATAATATCCATCACCGTACACTAATTATCACCAGCTGGACCTGGAAGCAGAGCAGATAACCACCTAGTCCATGGACACTTGAGTCAATCCCGCACGTGGTATTTGGACTGAGGGGCACAAGCTTATGTATTGTGTGCAAAATTGGGGGGATAAAAAGGACAAGAGGAGAAAGCAGAGAGGGAAAATAACAAGCGGGAGAAGGGAGAGAGCAGGGATGTCCCTGTTGAGCGTGCCTAATGAGGGAAGCTTGCAGAGAGCATCATCAAGAAGGCTCATTAACGAGGCACTGTAGAGGAGCAGGGCCCGAGAAGAGGAGGAGGAAAGGAGCGGAAAAATAACAAAAATAAATCACCTCCAATTCAATATTCCCAGATAAAGAGCTGGCTTCCTTTCACACTTATCTTTTCTCATTTGTGTAAACGCCACCAAAGCTCAGGCGATTTCCACGGGAGACACAGGAAAGAGGCAATTAAAGCTAACTAGGCGCAGCGAGCTCCCACAGAATGTTACTGTCAGGTGGAACTAGCGTCAACACTACCAGCACAAGTGACTGCCAGACTAACAAGCTTGGCATCCACTGCAGGCACATTGCAGAGCTACGAAAGGGTCCTCGGTCCCCACCCCTCAAACAGCTGCCTGCAGTGCGAGCGAACACTTGAACCGCTATTTAACATTAGTCGCGCTACATTTCGAACACATGAAAGATCAAATTCATAATTTTGCTCCCGCTAAAAGCAAGGCATTTCCCCAATAAACACCATGCAGGCTAGGCAGTAGACAGCAATTCATACACACGTCAACACATTACACATTATGATCCCTCCCTTTCCCAAACACTGACCATGAAGGCTGGGTAGACAGCATGTTGCTGCTGCTGTTGAGTCAAAAGAGAGTGTGGTGAGATGACAACCCAGCCCAAGGCTAGAGGGCTAACGCCACAGGTACAAGCTACTGCTGAGTTAGTCACAGTAACTAAAGCGAAGCTCAGATCGACTAATGTAAATGCTTCTGTTCCCCCTAGATCAGACACAGGTGATGCTAGGCAGCACAACACAATTTCAGAAGAGTTAACTTATTTTTGAGTGTGAGATGAGCAGTAGCAAGACAATGGTCAGCAATAGGACAGTCCTCCAAAAGGGAATAAAAATCAAAACCCGCAATGGCTGCGATTTTATTTTCTTTATACAACACAAATAATCTTATATGCAAAAAAAGAACAGGGAGGGACATTTTTATGTAGCCTGTTGTATGGTCTACTGGTGTGTTGACGTAAAAACAAGGCTTTTAACATAATACATGCCAATGCTCTGTACTGAAAAAACTATGAAAATGTATCATTTACATTTTCCATAACATTTTGAAGAAATAGAACAAGGAAGATCCCTTAAAAAAGGGTCAACTTAATACCAGCTGGCAGACAAATAAAAACAGTGTTGTAATGTTTTACAAGTAGTGTTCTGTTTCCTACAGATTATCATTTGCATAAGGGTTTACCATGAAAGATAAGCATCTTTTCAACTGTAACCAGTCTGTTAACCATTATCCAAGCACAATCCTGTTCTAAGCAATAAGTGTTAGGTGCCTCAACACACTATGGAAATGAATGAACGGCTGGAGCGCAACCAAATTTGAATAATATAATGTTGATTATAATCTTTAGGTAGTCAACATTTTTCAGTGATATTTATATTTGTGCATGATGAACATAGCTTGTCCCTGTCTGAAGTATAACAGACCCCGATAAAACAGCTTCTGTGATTTGTTCCTCAGACGTCTCCATGTAAGACAAAGCTAATGTGTAAGCTATGTATGGCAGTGGGGTTATTATGGCCAGGCTGGAGGGGTTGTAACCACTCACTGAATGTGTTATTTATTGGCCAACGGTCACTTGAGGCTTGCAGCTAGCACATCCTGGGATCAAACTGACATGGCCACCAGGGGCCTTGGCCTGCAAATCACCCCAGGGGACTATGAGAGTCATTTAGAGGACAGTGTGTGTTCCTTGGTATGAAAGAGGGCATTTTCTAGGCCTGCAGTGTTCTCACAAACTACTGCAGTAAGTCTGCCAGGCTCTGATTATCACTGGATCTATAATGCCCCCAGCCCTCCATCGCTTCTCTCACAAAAGGAAAGCATGGAGATTGATCATCTGCCATCTCTCTGTCCAGCAAATAAAAGCTTGTTTCCTGTGTGTGTGTGTGTGTGTGTGTGTTGCTGAGCTTGTAGTCCCGGGCCTGGCTTAATGACAGGGAGGAGCTGTCTGGGGGTGGACAGTCTCATCGAGCCGATAGCCAGCTGAAACCAGGGGGAGGAAGTAATTACCTTGAAAATTGGGGGTCGTGCACTTGGCTCATTTGCCTTAATTGAATTCCAATATCTGGCTTGACCCCGCTCCCAAGGCAAACCTAACCGCTAGCTAACGGCTCCTCTGAAAGGGATAATCAAAGAGGTCAGCTATCCGTCTGCAACGAGCGGCCCAGCCTTTTAGCTTTTAAATAAAGGTACTCTCCAATCACTTACGGGAGGAGTTGCTCTGAGTGGACCTTGATGGTCAGAGAAAAATGTGGACTGTGGCCAGTTTCCGCCGGTCGAGGTCAAGAAGTGGGGCAGTAAAAGCACAAATAGCCGTGCCCTCATTAATATTTAAAAAAGGTGTGTTTGGCTCGGCTTGAGGAGGCAGCAGAGAGGATGTGGCTGATGTTTCAGATAGGAGCACACACCCAGAGACGTCGTCACCAGAGGGTTCTCTTACGCCCAACCGTCATCTCCTTAATGGGAGTTATGCCAGCGGTGCAATAATCTCTACCGCGATCCCTTCGCTGGTCTCGCTCTGCCCTTTGTAATCCTCCCCTCGGTACCTGGGTCAGAGGTGGGTTGAAGACTGAAGGCTGAAGCCCCTTATCTAATTAAAGCCATCCTATCGCAGTGAAATAAGAGACAATCCCGTGTCACCTGATCCCCAGTCTTAGCACTGTGTAACCGCATCGAGGGTTCTGTCCTCACTAACAGCCTCAGACAAAAAAAAGACAAATGCGGGGGCCCCTTTGAAGGACTAGTTTTGACCTGTTGCTGACCAGATATGTCATCAAAAATGGCAGAAAAAAGGCAAAACATGAAACTGGACATTGACTGTGCACATATGTTGTAACTCAAATGCACACACTGTAATAAACCATTAACGGCAGGAGCAAATCTGCACAGGTAAAGGGGGTAATGTCTGTGTGATTTAATGTTTTCGTAGCCTATCCCACTCTGTCCATACACACCTCCCCTCACACATTAAGATGAAAGATAGATCCCCTTAATAATTTTTTACATAAACACCATTTATACGTTTTAGCACAATGCTGCCTAATATGATATCCTACAGCCACGCTATGAAAATACCCCCCATTGTGTGTGTGCAGTTTGCCTCCCTGGCCTGAGGTAAAACAAATGAAGGTAATAGAAGGGTATACACACGGTTAGCGGCAGATTGGGAAGTCCACGTACCCCGATGATGGCATTAAGCTCGGTCATAGTCACCTGCTTAGCACGCTCGACAGCCTGGGCCACCTGCTGCTGGTGCTGCAACACAAAGGAATGGCGGCTTCAGTCTCAACGTGCTCAGGGCGCGGCAGCGGGAACACCGAAGCTTCAAAGTAAGGCCAAAGATGAAGTTACACTCACCTCTTGTGACAAGAAAGGCATGATCTGAGCAAGGATTGCGTTCAGTCTTTTGGCAATCTCCGTCTAAAAAAGAAAGGGGAGAAAAAAAACAAAGAGAAAAAGGATCAAAGTTAGTCTGAACTAGGGAGACTTGTAAACCTGGGCTTGGTAATGTTGCAATTATGCACTGGTGTTGAGAGCAAGCACACGCGCACACACACACACACACACACACACTTCAACAGTGCCCATCTGGGACTCCAAAAGTCCCATCCATTTCTAACTAAATGGAAGGTGGCTTGAAACAAAACCAAATTTGTTTTCTAGTCTCTGGCCTCCATTAGAGGAGCCTTTATTCTATTAGGGCCTTGAAATATGCTAATACCATCTGGGTGGACAGAGCCAAATGAGGCCCATGCTTCACAATTACTGCTAGCCCACTGTGCACTGACAGCTACCAAAAGAGAGAGAGAGAAAGAAAGAGGGGAAATAAGATAGTATGACGGTGAAACAAAGAGCGATGGATGGATACTGCCTTCAAAAGCCTTCTCTCCATTTCTATCACTGCCCTTATTGGTATCGAGCTAGGAATATTAGCTGGAGCGTAAGACGAGATGCACAGGCAGAATCAGAGCGAGCACTTTAGAGTCCCACGTTTGGATGAAAGGACGCAGTGCACTCTACTTTCTTGAATTTCCTTAAATATAACAAAAGGCGAAGTCGATTCTCTGGTTTCCACAGTGGATGGAAAGATCGGAAAAGCCAAGTAATGTGTCAAAAAATATGGTGGGGGTGGGGGGAATAAAAAAGAAAAGAAAAAGAGAAAAGAATTGAAAGGGAAGAGGATTAAGGTGGGCCCAGAGAAGAGGCCATCTGATTTGACACTTAAGGTAATCTAGTTTGACTGGGGTAAGGCGGTGAACTAATCGATTGGGCAGAGGGGTGGGGGCGGGGGCAGATGGCCCAGCAGGTGTGTGTGTGTGTGTGTGTGTGTGTGTGTGTGTGTGTGTGTGGAGAGGGCTTTCCCCTTTCCTCTACTGGCACATTCCAAATTCTTTTTTAGTGCCCTAACCTTGTTTGACAGAGCAAAAGAGAATCGGGGGGCTGAGGATGAGGAGGTGAATGGCCTAGGATGTCATTCACTGGGTAATCCCTTTGAGAGGGAGGGATGAAGAAAAGAGGCAGAGAGAAGAGGGGAAGGCACAGGAAAATGACTAAGATTTTGGAAATTATCTTCCAACCCCTTCGAAAAAAACCCAAGCCCTTCTTCTCAAATCTCTTCCCTAATTTCCCCCTCACTCCTTCTTCCTCCATCTCATCCAGCACCTCTCAGGCGCCATCCTTTCCTTGTTCACTTCCCTAACCCTCCCCCTTTCCCTCTCGAGCCACTTTTCCCATTCCACCCCCTTCTCCTTCGTGTTGCTGGGACAACCGTGTGGCAGGCCTATCTGGCGCTGATCATTATGTAAATTGGGCCTGGGCCCTGACCAGAACAGCCTGTAAAATCATATTACGCGCACAGAGGCAGGTCATTAAATTGAATTTTCAGCCTGTCGATCTGATCGGCACAGGAAATTAATGGGGGATAACGGGGCCGGGGTGAGGGGGGTTGGCTGCGGTGCAGGAGGGATGAGAGGGGAGGGCCAACACACACATACACACACAGTGGTAGATCTGTGGGGACTCATAAGCCATTATCATTAGTGAGGGCTAGAAACAATGGTGCACAGAAGGATTAGATTGATCACTAGGGGAAGTGTCAGCGACGCGTAGGAGGCGATAGGGGACGCCACACAAATGAAACAACTGCATGCCTCCCATTCATCAGGACAGCAAACAAAACAGGACTGATGCTACGCTTTTTAGCCAAAGAAGCAACAATTTAAACCTTTTCTTTTTATAAAAACTAATTCACAGACAGGAAACATACAGCCTTTTCATTACCATCAGAGGTCATACGTATTTTTTCTCTATGTATTTCAAGTGTTTTTCAGGCACGTCGGCAACTAAAGGCAAGGCGCCGCTCTCTAAGGCGATGACAACAAAGCCCTCCGAGCTGGCTGAGGCGTCCGACAATTACAGGTGCTTTAGAGTTATCTCGTGGCGCTGCGGCGTGGAGAGGCCTCCTCGCCGACACCGCTCGTCAACGGCGCGCTGAATGCCATTTGGTTGCTTGGCGCTCCAGGCATTAGCCCTGAGTGGATGGAGAAGAGACGCTGATGAGGACTGAATTGGCAGCAAAACATGTCACAGGTGGCAGGCTTGCTCTGGCCGTCTCTCCCGTCTCTCTCCCTCACAATGAAAAGGTGCCGTAAATCGGAGTGTGTCTCGCTTGCAGACGTCACACACACACGCGCACGCGCACACGGTTTCATATGAAGGCCGATAGCTTGTTGGGGGTGTACGCCGTTCTCTGCATCTCCTCGTGCGTCAGAGCCAGGCTCACCGCCTATTGAACGGTCCTATTGATTGTCGTATTGAGCAGAGTGAGAGGTCACACCCCCTAATAGGGAGGCTCCCACCAGATGCTGCTCCTCAGACCACACACACACACACACACACACACACACACACAGGTAAGCACACTTACACTTCTCCATCTGGTCAAACCCTCACCATTGTTCAACAAATCTGCTGTAATTTCATTAAAGCTAGAAAATATTTTCTTTAATTATCCCTGAAACTAGATACTCCCTCTTAGTTTGCCCTCTACCTCATGAGCACATTGACCGACACACAAAAAAAACACCACCACCAGGGAGGTGGGCTGAAATTGAGGAAATAATAAAGCACATTTCCCAACCACCAGTAACCACCTCTCTCTGTGTGTGTGTGTGTGTGTGTGTGTGTGTGTGTGTGTGTGTGTGTGTAACCCTCCCAGACTGTTCTGGCACAGAGACAAGCTGACCATCACCACCTCGGCATACAATTCCACGATTCCAAAATACATATTCATGTGAACCTAGTCAGCTCCTCCCCTTTAAAGCCCTGCCTTAAATTCATTCATCATATGATAACATTCCTCCTCTGGGGCACAAAGTGCTCTCTCTTAAAGAGCCCCTTTACGACCACACATTCATATGTCCCATTTTTAAGAAGCCAAATGTCACTATTTAAAATGTCAGCCCTATAAATCCTACCTCACACTTTCCACAGGCCCTCTTGCCCAGGAGTCCAAAGTATGCGTGTGCATCCTTATGGGTGTGGGAAAGGAGAGGAAGGTGGGCTCTCTTCAAATCTACACAACACACTCAACAGCCACTCTCCTGTCCTTCCTCTCAATCAAAACAACAAGGAAGGTTACGCCATCATGGCGGCGGGAGGGGCTCACATCCATGGGTAGTAGTAGTGTTAAAAAAAACAGAAATGAAGCTGTAAAAACTGATTAATACCCACACAGAGTCAGTGGGGTGCGGTGCTGAGGCAGCCTAATGAGCTGCGCAAATTAAAATCACTTATTGACAGAGAGCGAGGGTGATTACCTCCGCCCCGCCGTAATAAGAGACGCTGTCAAAACAAATCACACACCTGGCTGCCATAGACGCACGCCACTGGCTGTTCAGCTCCGGGCTCGTCGTGTGCGTGTGAATGTCTAATGTGTACGAGGATGAAAATACAATTGCAAATACAGACATGTTCTAAAATATCCACGCATGAATATTGTGTGTATGTTTGTGTCCTCAGCCATCCAAACTGTAGCCTCCCTCCACGCAGTTAGAAAACAGGAGATGTGGAGCCATGTTTTCTCCACTACACACGCTGAGCAAAGGGAATAATACGCCTGCCCCCCCCCACACACACACACACACACACACACACCTTTTCTCAGACTCCCCATCTACCTCACAGAAGCCATCACTAACACTAGCAGTTCAGGGGGGGACAAGGGGTCATCCATTATTCACACACTGGACTCCGCTGGACTTATTGATAAACAAAGGGCAAAGCACGGGTGTAGGCGTCGATTAACCGCTTCACCTCTGGATCCCTCCCCCAGTCTCTGTTTCTCATTCTGTCCACCCCACTCCTCCCCCAACCCGCTTAAACCTTCCAGTGGGTAATAAATTCTTGGAAGACCCCTTTCTGGACGCGGGGGATGGACAGCTCCACGGAGGACAGATGTTTAGCTCATTGACGTCAATAAACATCAACGCCAGGGCAGTGCAAACACTTGGGCAGAACGATCACTGCTCACCATATGTTTTACTTAACCATCTTTGACATTATTCTAGTAAATATAAGTGCACTTTCCAAGGTGTTTTCATATTACAGCAGACGCATGCGGGATGGGCGTGTAAATGTTGCCATGTTTGCATGGAAACAAGCCATTGCATATACTCAGGGACGTCTCAAAATTTCGTATCCAACCGGAAATGATGCCCTCCTCACACAAATATTGTTGCATGAAAACACGCCATCACCGCCTTGACGGAGAGTCAGGCAGACACACGGCCGCCTCATGTCGTGCATGCCGTTCCAATTCACTCGTCCTCCCGCAGATGCTATTAACCTTGCCGAGCCCCCAGGGTGGGAGTCATAAAGCCAGTCAGTCCCTCCATCCCCGTCCTCCCCTCCATACATCACATATCCCGGGTAATGACACACAGACAACCTTTCACACCGCGCCGGCAAAGAGAGAGGGCGGGATATGAGGGCATACATTAGGGCTCTGAAGGAGAGGGGAGTTAAAGATTTAGAGATGAAGGGAGAAAGCAGAAAGATGAAGGGAGGAAGAGGAGAGATGCAGTAGGGCAGCAGTTCAAATATCAAGGAGCCAGAGAGAATTGAATGAAAATACAGTCTGGAGGATGGACGAAAGTGACACATCATAAATAACCTGGATAATAAGGCGGGGATCTTAACACCATTTAGGTGTTATAGGGGGGGACATGACAGAATACTTTACACTAAATAACATTGTGTTCTTCTTGACTAAATACTCCGTTGCATAGTAAACCAACAAGGAACTTTCACATCTTACACCTAGTCCCTTGTTTTAACCATAAACATATTTGTGCGGCTTAAGGTGAACACACACCCATGAACACAGTGAAGTACACTGCACGACACACACGCACGCACACACTTTATTTTAATGTTATTAAAGCAGCCCCATCAGGCTGGAGGGGCTGTGTGCTGTTCACATGTCAGCATTGTTTTACAGACTGGAGGAAGTCTGTTTGTGTGTGCTTGAAAAAAGTACTATATACCGTCCTTACAGATAACAGACTTGCCAACAAATATACACAAATACTATGGGCTTGTATTTTTCACTTTGAACAGGGCATCACGTATTGTTTACATACCTGCTTGTGCATCTCAATGTTCAGGCCATAGGACATCTCGTAGTACTGCAATAGATAGGTTTAAATGAGTACAATGTACAAAGGCAATATCAGTAAACTTTAAATGTGAATGAATATCACAGTTTCCTGTAGGGGTCCACCCACGCAAAGAAACCCAAATTAGAGCTCTCTAAAATGTCTCTTTAGTGTACATGTTTGACAACTTGGCGTGATGTCACATCTTGTACCAATTTTAACTATGCAGTTCAGCAGGCCTACGGGGAGAGCGATCTTCAAACCCTTTGACTAACACAGTCCCTACCCCCCATCCCTATATGGGAGACATGGGAGTGTCTGGGCAAGAGGGGCCCTATAGCTCACCCTGGGAGAGTAAAAACTGCCCTAAATAATCTAACTTGCACACAAGACCGGCCGGTTAGTCATTAACCCCCAGGGCGATCAGGGGTGGTTGGGGGGTGTAGTTTTGTCACACCCTGACATTAACAGCCGGACATCTGACCTCTGCTGAGGTTTCGCATACACCCCCAACCTTCAGCTCGCACACACATTCCCAAATTAGAGCTACTCTGCCCCTTTCTAAGAAATCAAAACAAGAATGGGTCAACAATTTTGACTAGGCTAAACTGCTAAATTGCTACTGCAAATAATGACAGCTTTATCTCCATACAAGTAAGCCAAAACCTGGAAGACAGTCCTGCAACACGGATATATTTTTTGCAGATAAACACAATCAATACATTATTCTTACCATAACATAATGTCGTTGCATCTCTGTTTTCTCATTGGCCAGCTTATCATATTCAACTTTAAGACTAAGGGAACAAGAGAAAAATCAATTTGTCAATTGAAAACTAATTTGGCTCTTTGCAGGTACGCAATCATTTCTTGGGTCTACCAAATGTTACTTATTCAGCATAGTGCAAAAACAGTTACACAGTAAAGGACAGACTAAACAGTTTGTTATCCGAGTACAACGGCATCATTTTGTTATTACCTGTGGTATTGGGCTTGAAGGAACTGAAACTCATCTTTGATTCTGTCACAGGACTCTGCAACGGTGAACTTGAAGCCAGGCTGACCTGGTTGGTGAGGTGCCTAAAATGAAATGTTGGCATGAATGCAACACCCTAGTAACTGGGCCACACACTTACCTAATCACTCGAAAAATAATCCAAGACATGTCACTGACAGGACATTTTAGTAATGGTCGCACACTGTCATCCTACACAGTATTGCTTTTTACAGACTCTCGCCTGTCCCTTTTCCGTGTAAACGGATTTTCTCTCTCCGCTTGAATGTGGGGTTGACAGTGCTGCCCAAGCATTCCCAAGAGCCCTGCCTGGCGGACACTTTCATAATAGTGGGAAGAGCTACTATCACTCAGCAGTGCAGAATAACAGGTCATTGCGTCTGTGGGGTCAGGGGCAGTCAAATTAACCCAACCTGCTCTATGATTTCTTTGCATGTGGCGCTTTAAGACAATCACATTATATGCACTGACATATTAAAAAAACTATTTTAAATTAAATCACAGCTTGATTTATAACATGGGAACTTACAGCTAATGCAATTTATGATAAACAACTTCACTTATGAGACTACAACCTTGAGTGGCTCTATACTACTACTGTGCTTCTTGACTTGCCAGGCTCTTGAGCTCATGTTTAACAAACTAATTAGCATTTGCATTCATTTTACAAATGTTTTGTAAAGAGGAGTTGTAGAACACTTACTGGGTGCCGGCCCTGTGGGTACATTTTGCACGGAGTATATCCTTAGAACAACAGAGAATGATTATTTTGCCAGTAATCCGAATGAATGTGCGGCAGCCTAGTCCGCCACCCCTCCCTGTTGGACGCAGGCTGACGGACAAAGCCTAGTCCTTGGTTATCATGCGCACACTTCGAATCAATTCCGGGATCTTCCTCGATCTTTATGTCTGATTATTATTCAGAAACCATAAAAAGAAATAAAAACAGAGACAAAAATTAGTTTTGATAGTTTGGGTAGTTAAATAAAAACAATGCATAGAGTAAACCAATCTTACTTCTTAATGTTTAACCTCAAACTGATTAGTATGTCAATTTAATAGTGTGTAAGGTTGAAACATTAAACATAATTCTAATGCTAAAACCATAGTTCTGCTGCCCATAGTGTTGCGTAACCTTTACGCTAAAAATTAAAGCACAAGGCCTACAGCTGCACAAAGAGGCAACAACGTACCAAACAACAAATTGTTGTTACAATTTATACAGGCAACGATAGCCAATCCAGGCATAAAAGTTATCACGGCTGTCTCGTACAGTATCACCAAGTCAATACAGGTCTAACATTTGTCCCGAATACAGGAACAGTGTGTCAGCAAACATCAGGAAAAGATCAAACGCTTTCAGTCGACTGCCATAAAGCCTCACCACACCAGACTTGTTAGCGGCTCTTCTCGTGACTTATTTTTTTTTACCTTTGTCTTGACTGATTCCGCCCCTTTCCGCTCAACGGGAGTATTTCCTCTCTTGGTCAAATTGTCTACTTCATCTGTCTGTTGTGACTTTCTTTTTAAGAAATGTAATACAAGATAATAAGTATAAAGCAATCTAGCTACATACAATCCGTGTCCCTAGCCCACAGACACTGGCGATCTCGAGGCGCGCCGCACGACGGTAGAATGCGTTTCCGATTGGACGTCAGTAGTTGATCAGGGGCGACGAGTTGTTACCACATAAAAATACTCGAAGAAAGCCTTGATCCAAACCTTAGTTGTAACGAGTCTGCAAGTAAATCCAATTTTTTTTCCCGTTAAAACAAGTTAAATCGTATAAGAGCTGGTCTGGTTTTGAATCCTACCAACTGCTTGCATATGATTTACCCAGTTCCTCCACCGCTTGCTGTACCACACACAGACTGTGCATTGACACGAGGACTCAACAGCCGAGAGAGAGAGAGCCTTTCAGAAGCCAATCAGATCCGTAGAAAGAGTTTATGAAGATCGACCAATTGGAGAAGGGTGTTCCCACGTGGGGAATGTAATACTCTGGGTTTGTGATTGGACATTAACGTATGACCTCATGACTGTCGCCATTTTGGATCTGAACAGGCAATCGTGAATTCTACAAACGACTTCAAACTAAATAGTTTTATATGTACGTATATTCATGAACCAAGTGGTAACCATGCCATACTAACATCTCATGTAGTGTGTTAGTGTGTAGTGTGTAGTGTCTACTATGTTTTTTTTTTTTTAAGTTTTCAGTCTTAACTGACAACATTACTCTCATCACAATTGTTTTACCCCATATCTGCTGTAAGTAAACTGTCACAATGAGATCGCCATAAGCCGTTTTAGTTTTATAACTGGCTTGTTCATAAATTGCGTAGTAGAAATAAAGATGTACTGTTAATATAATTATTGTACTTTATCTTGCACTAAGACCACGTGCAAGTATAAATAACACGAATACATTCACAGCCTTGTTGTTGACATCCAACGCTGTCATTTTAAGTGATTTGATCAATGTACATCTTAGCAAAAGTTCGAGGTTTCACTGGCGGTCATATCAGGCGCACTGAAGAAGCTACAACATGTCTGCGCCCGACGAGATCGACCTATCACGTGTTGTTCACCATACTCTGCCCCACGTGGGGTTGCTTTTCCTTTACTTATTTTTAGCCAATGATAGTGGAGCTGTCTTGCTTTCTCGCTTACTATTGGTACATAACTGCAAGAAGTGTCACTCAGGATCCTTTGTTGTCAATCAAAACCACGCGGGGCTCAGCGCTGACAAATGCCTGTGCTTCACTCCCTCCTGCCTGCGAATAGTGCCTGGAATGGCTGCTTAATTAGCTTCGAATGGCTTTTCCTTCCAGCTCAAACAATCTGTCACTACCATGTGGTAAAAAGAGCCTTGCATAAAACAAAAGGAGGGGGAACGCTGGTTGGGGCTAAATATCCGTTTGATTCCCCCCCTTATCCACGAATACATTTGTATTACCGCAAAACAAAGCATTTACCTCGCTTAAACATTGGCTTATTGCAGCCAACTGTTTCTGTCTTAATTTGCTTTCCCCATCACCCAGTTGATCAAATGGCACGCTATCAAGCCTGTGGCAATTCTATAAGATCTGTATTTCATCCATATTTAGGGTACGTATCTAGCCTGGGATTTAAATTGTTGGATGGATAGTTGCAATTTTGCTAACAGGAAGCCACCCCTGACATGCCCCATTAAATATGTCTTTAATCCATGTAATGCGCACTCATTCAAAACAGTCTGCTTAGAAATCACTGTATGGTGAATTGGTGAACATTTTTTCTTTAATGGTTCTAGTAAATATATTTTGTCTTTATGATTCACACACACAATGCTGCTGCCTTTTAATCCACAATAGAAGGTGGTCTGGATTAGGACGCAACAAAAGAGTTGGATTTACCGCTAGGACAAGAGAGGCAAGCCACCCTCACAGACCTCTGCACTGTTTATTTACACTGGAACCCCAGATGCTGTGAAAGTCCCACCCCAAGGCACTACACACACACTGGGGCTATTTGCAGAGGTGGTTTTAATTCTTTGCAGAGTGATGATCGGTTCTTTTCACTTCGTCATAGGCTCTGCCATTGGATTCCCACAGTCCCCTGTACCTGGCCCCCACCACACACCAGATCCAAAATAAATAGAATAGACGTCTATTTTCAATGGTTTTAGGCGCCGCTAAAGGCTCAAATCCCATTTGATCTGCTTGCAGAATTACGCTCTATGGTCAAACAAACCTGTTACCAACCACAGTCTTCCATCTATCCAACAGCACAGGTCCCAACTATAGCTATACTTACTGGAATTTGATGCCTTATGTGGTTTGAAACATGCTGGGGTGAAAGAGGAGCGTCGCTGCTTGTCTATCATGGCACAAGTAATTGCACTCAAATGTTGATGGTAATGTGACCCAACTAATGACCTAGAAGTTGCTTGTTTTAAAATCAATTTAAATTCTAGTAGACAAAAGCTGAAATCTATAGCCCCCAAATCTGGATATGATGCTAAGTTTGCATAGAAGGCATATACATATATTCTCCCTGTATATCACTATTCACATATCCAGTAGGGACATCTCCTCCTTGGTGGAGCGGAAAATTAGGGCCTTAGTTCTATGGTTGATCAGTTGCTCCACAAGGGCAGTATTTTAGAGCGCCCGCTGTCTCGGGATTATTGACATGCTTTCATAGAAGGGCTCAGGCTCTGAAAGGAGACACATTCCTGGCCACAATAGGCCCAGTGTGTGGCGCAGGGGCCGGGGCTTGAATAGGGCCCCTTAGTGTATCGCCGTGACTCGTCAGCCTGTAATCAATGCAAACAGGATGAAAGGACCTTATCAAAAGAGACAAATGCAGACATGAGCAGTGTTGCTGAACAAAAAAAAAGAGAGAGAGTGAGAACGGGGAAGAAAAAAGATGGAGGGTTTTGGCAGAAGCCCCTTCCATCGTGCATTTCATTTTCATTCAGTGTGTGAGTGGAGAGGAAAAGAAAAGGTCTGGAACAGAGCCAATTATCAGTCAGCAAATCTCCATCTCTGACATTGGCATCCATTTAGCCATGTCTTCGAAGCACCAGAAGAGGGAATAGCATTGGCAAAGCTAGTGTGCTGCTGCCAAAGATATTTAACGTCTTACACATGGCTGCACGCCGATGCAGATTTTTGATGCAGATCTACCTATCATTCTCAAAAGAAAAACAACCAACATTCTGTAAATGGGATTTTATGTGTTAATACCAGTAAATTGAACCAGATGCAAAACACGTTTGATAAACACAGTGGGTCTTTAGGAATTCCCCACAAGATTCTTCAATGGGCTGCAGGATTTGGTTTAATCTCTGCACGAAGGCATTGCCCATCCCGAAACCTGTGGCGTGTAAGCCTTTGACAACACAGCTGCCTATCAGGCCAATTCGTTAAGGCAGTAAAGGTAAACAGGGCAAAGAAAGGAGATGAGAGGCTCCTGAAAGCTTCCGCGAGCGACAATGAGCTCTTTCCTTAATCGTTAGACAGAATCAATAACTGTGGTGGCTTGCTTTCTTCTCAGATGGGGTCTGGTACTTGGAGTTGGTGAATTTGATAACATACCAGTAAAATTATCATGATATTGTTTGTTGAGCCATGTATGTACAAGTATGACCTATGCCAATTATCTTCACCTAATTTTATTACATAACTTATGAAAGCAAGTTCTGTTTCAGTCATGTTGTACCGTTTCAGTTAATAGTTTTTGGAGGAGCATCGTTTTGTATCAAAATGTGCCTTCTGTTTCTGTCAAAAGCTCCAAAGTTCACCCACTGCCTTAAACTAAGACACGAGGCTTCAATCAGGGATGCTTATTTTTTTGGGTGTATCTCACTTGTTCCGTGTGATTTTATTCAAATAGTTTTCACCGCTGTTGTTGCTGGTGATTATTACCCTCATTTGATGAGTACTTGTGGGGTGATTTGGGCCGCAGGCCAAGCGAGCGCCATGCCCTTTAGAGGGCTGACGTTATTTTTGGTGATTGCTGTCCAAGTGGCTGGCTCTAAAAAGCAGGTCAACAAAGTGACCCTCTCCAGTACTCCAGCTGGAGTGTGAAAGGGAGATGGTAGGATGGTGAACCACCACCATCACTTGCCAGCTAGAGATGATAGCACAACCAGTTCAGAGCCAAGTACTCCCTCAATACTGATCAACCACTGATGACTTTAATTGTGAAGGTGGGAAAAGGTCTAGAAAATGAGAGGGAGTGAACAGGTGCTACCTGATTGATCAGCATTTCTTTGGCACACACACTTCCTGTTTAGATGGTAAGTATTCATTTGACGAGCAGTTTATGTTGGCTAATTTTAACATTAAGTTTGACATAATATGTGGAAAAACATGCCATTAGCTACGTTATCTAATCCAGTAAAATGAAAATGAAATATTTTGTAATTTATTTGAACAAATTGAAAGTCTTGGTTGTTTTAAAAATACTGTTGAAAGTGGTTCGTAGAACCACGGCGTCCTGTGGGAAGGGCATTGTTTGTGTTTGCTAACCTTAGCCCTCTCCGGCCTTCCTCACCTTCGCCTCTAGTCACCCAAACCCTTCATGTTTTTTTCCACTAGTGTTGTAAACACTTCAAAGCATCCCTGGGCAAATTGTACCCAGGAGAGTAATCCCACTTACAGCAGATAGCCCAAGGGATCCCCTTGGTTCACACCTATCATAACACCTATGGGCGATACCTCATTGTACCACTGTTCTTTGTCCAAGGCCCAATCTACCAGCTACGTGTTCCTCATCCCTAGAGCAGTCTCTCCCAAACCCAGCACCCCCGATTCACTCTCAGTGGACCTAGCCATTATGACACAGCAGGTGTCCGGCCCCTCTGAGAGGACACGTCAGGTCGGAGTCAAGCAGTGATGAGAACGGTGAACTCCCAGCCTATGGGATCAATTAGAGCATCAATGCCTCTCAAACAGTTTAACTTAGCCCATTGGACACCCCCCAATGACAAGGTACACAGCATAACAAAGAGAGCCGAGGGAGAGAAGTTGGTAATAGACACTGGCGAAACCTACTTGACACCCTGTAGCTGTAACTAGCTGTTGCTTGTATAAATCATGTACCTACATGTCCATGGAAATAATTGTATATGATTTGTATTCACATTGTTACACACCTGATAATTTTTTTTTGTCTATAACCATTTGCAAGCGCCAGTCCACATTATATAAAAATATAATTTTTGAAAGAATATGCTGGCTAATTGAGAGCAGCATGACAGATTACTGGCAGTTCCATGTCTCCCCCATGCTCATATCTTTAGATCAGTCACTCCACAGGTCACTAGAGAACTGAGTTCATTACAGACCAGAACAGGGTTTCCAAGGGAACAAGGGAACAAGATTCAGCACACAATCCCTGAGGCCTGGGGGTTGTGAAGATGAGCTGTGTGTGTGTGTGTGTGTGTGTGTGTGTGTGTGTGTGTGTGTGTGTGTGTGTGTGTTGGCTTTTATATATGTTGTAAGGACTCAGACCTGATAACACACCAATCTTGTAAGGACCAAC
>JAVQIZ010140931.1:0-41601 GCA_036023535.2 Galaxias brevipinnis | reverse complement strand
ACACACACACACCCACACCCACACACACACACACACACACACACACACACACACACACACACACACACACACACACACACACACACACAATGGATCAGCGCATTTTACATGAAATTGATTGCATGTAATAAATCGTTATTATTAAAAACTGTGGGGGAACGGATGACAGGTGCATTACAAAATGGCCACTCACTCTCTCACTCATTCATTCATGTATTTCTTATTCGACCGCTCCCTGACTTACCGATGTGATCTGAGGCTGCTCCCCCTCTTTGTCTGTGAGCTGCAGGAAGTTCTTCTTCCCAGCCTCGAAGCCAGACTCGGTCAGGGACATGTCACTGTTCTGCTCCAGTGGTGTCTACAGACAGAGCATAGAGTGAGCACACCAGCAGGTCTGAGAGCAGCACCACAGCCAGACACGAGACATGCCTGGAGACGTATAGAACAACCACATCCATAGAACACGTCACGGGGGGTTTGGAAACTCCGTTTTCACCGCTATTCCCTTCAAGGCCACGCTAGCGAATAGGCTCACAAACACACTCGAGCTGAAATAGCCGGTAAGTTCATCTTGAGGCTCTACTCCGCGATTGGTTCAAGGAGGACGGCTGGAGGCCAACATGTGCAGCAGCCTAAAGAAGAGCAGCAGGTTGTTTTTTTTTCTTTTCTGCATTATCTCCTCAACAGGCTGTGAGAAGAGACACGTGGTTGCAGAGGCAGAAGGCTGCAGTGGAAACAGGCCTTAATCCGCTGACCCGTGCAGTGACATAACGCCAGCCTCGACACCTGGGCCCTGTCTCGGGTCAGCCGCAGGATTAGGGCCAGTCAAGGAAAGGCACTGGCACGTTTACAGAACACAAACACAACCCACACACACAAGCCTGTACAAAACGCTCTCTCAGAAACATGCAAGCACCGTGGCACGTCTTTCAGAAAACACCTCAATACACAACGTGTCTGTAAACGGAATGACTTTGTCTTGTTTTTCTCACCCCGTCAGCTGTGTTGGCCCATGCCAGGTCGAAGGTGCCACTCACATAGCCCGCCTTCTGAGCAACATCGTCAAAGAGCTTGGCAAGCGAGGTGGAGGCAGGAAGGTTGACCGTCAGCCTCTCGTTGACCGTCTTTGCGTTGGTGATGTCCTGGACTATGCAAAGCACGCGGGGCTCATCAGCTGCATTTTCTATCTGCACGGCACAGGGGGAATGGAACAACTGCTTAGATCCCAGAGAGTCAAGTGCAATTCCTTGAACTAACACCGTCCAGTGACCATCCCACGCGGATACTACAGAGGCATAACAAGGTCCTAGGGGTCAAATGTTAGCTGTGTGTCGAATTGTGTCATATTCAAAACAAATAAAAACAGCGCAACGTGGAGGGAATGCAGTGTTGACAAGGCCTACTGCTGACAAGACCGTAGCATTGAGGTTCCTGGAAAACACACCGCTTAAAAAGGTAAGCATGAGCAATAATACAGTGGGATCAAAGATCCATGCCACTAAAACATGACATGAAAATGAACAAAAGGAAATATAATTGGGCCTCCTGTTCCGTTGCCCTCAAGCATAAAACTGGTAAAACACGTGTTCCACAGACAAAAGCAGCTGATGGTCGAGAAGAACTCTGTTCTTTGCATGCCTAACACCACCGCAAAACAAATTGTTCCTGTCTTGAAACTGAATAAAACCCATGCAACAAGGCCAAAGCAAATTAATAAAGATGTTTGGCTGTGACGCATTGAATATTATTTTTGGTGTAGTTTGCCTAACATGACAGAATGGTTAATTGTAGAACTAAAAACACTGCCATTACTACACTAGATGAAAGCAAAAGGAAGAGTCGTGTTTTATACCACTCTGAATTCATCAGGTGAACCATGCTGTTAGCAACAAACACCATGCACGCACACGTTTGTGAAAGTGCAGTCCCAAATGCGTGCACGAAACATACACAAACACGCAGGGCTACCTGTGAAAATCGCTTCTTCATCTCATCGAAAATACTATGCCTGCAACTCCAGAACATACCCTAATGACACATGTGGAGAGGTGACAAAAACCACAACATTAAAGTGTGATTTAAACTGCACACTTCTTTTACAGCAAATGGACTCTGTTATGCAGTGTGTTACTGTGATCGGGGCATCTATGAGCAGTGCAAATGAGTAATACAAACTCAATGCACTAAACAGGTTCAATACAAGTTATACTGTTTTCATATTTGCGCCAAAACACCTATTCCCACAACAGGTTAGACCAAATAGAGAGGTTTATCGAACACAGAAACCTACAGCATAATCACAACTCAATGAGTATCCGGGTACTGGTGGTCTCAGCAACATTCTAACTGGCTGATTCTCTAAGGAAGGCTGCAGATCTCCACACAGGAGTGTATTATCAGATTAAGAGGTATTTTTACCACAGATAATATCTCAAGATGCTGGCATGGGAGGCAAAGCACGGAGCCAGTTGCACGAACTATCTGTGTAGACAAAATACACAAACCTAAACAGTGTTTTAAGTCTATACCTCCCCTGAAAAAGAAGTTAGCTTGCTCTCAACATGGGAGCAGTCAATCCTCAAAATTATTGAGGCAAATGAACCTCAAACATTGTAGAAGGCCAAAGCACTGGAGTGGGTGGGAGGGGAATTCATCAGTTGAAAACATAGGTGTGTTCCACCAAAATTAAAACAAACATTTACACTGTCAGCTTTCGATATTACTTCTAAATATTGATTAATTTTGCCATAAAACAAAGGTACAATAGGAGGTAATGCAACAATCCCACGTTACAATATGAAGGACAAATTAGCAGGGCTACCCCTGCACATTGAACAACCTGGCAGCCCTGTTAGTCTGATTTTACGCCACCGTACCAAATCACCATATTATTGGGAGAGAAATGTAAGAGGGAAGAACTTGACACTTTTTAAAGGGACTTCAGCTAAGACTAAGAGAATTGTGCTACAGGGTTATGGATTTGTGGGAATTGGTGGCATTTCTGTAACCAATTTTAAGTTAGACCAACAAATTGCTTTCTCAGAATTATGGCTGGGCGATGTGGCCTATAAATAAAATTGTGATTTTTAGGCTATATCGCAATACACAATATGTCTCAATATTTTTTAAATCTCATCTATAGCACTTACTAAATGCTCGATTAACCCTTTGATGCATACAATCACCCCAGTATGATGATTCTAGTAGTCTCTGCATTGAATGTCTGCATTAAAACATTATCTATATTCATTAGTCTTAGTAGTTTCTATTTGGAACCATTTTAAAACTTGCTTGCAACAAGGGGAAAATCACAACCGAGTTAAATTAAACAAAACAATACATTTTTTTGTGCCTGTGAGCTTAAAAAATTTTGACAAATTTATACTCGAATGTTTGCGATATAGGCCTAGTCATTTACTACATCCCACGTAGAAGAAGCCGCGAAACATCGAGTATATTCAATATATTGCCCACCCCTACTCCTACTACTACTAGAATAATCTATCGTGATATGTCAAATTTTTATCTGTTGCTTACATTTCGTGGCTGGCCTTTCTAAACATGTGATTTAGCTCGCCATCACAATGTACATAGGGCTTTTTCTTACTAGCTAGGGGTTTGGGGCAGATTCCTTGGAAAATGAATTAATTCACACATCATATAATTCCCATCTAAACATAATAACCAAATTCTGTCACATTATAGCCAATTGACATGGTGGCGCTATAATAAGTGATACAATTTGATATAAAACTTTGAAAGTCCATATCTCCAACAGCCTATCACCTGTCCTCGAGTCACTCAGTTCCCAGGTCCATTTCCTCATGATGTACCAAAAGGTTCTCTAGAACCTCCAAGGTCTGCTAAGATGTAGCCTATTTTCCACTTTCTTTATTTTTCAACACTTAAGCTTCTAATTTTGCACCAAACTCAGTATGTAGCATCACTAGACCATGATATGTAAACGTTATATGCCAGACCTCCCAGCAAAAACAAGGGACCTGTGCCTATTACAAAAATGGTTACAGAAAAACTACCAATAATAGGCCTACAAAAAATAACTATTAGGCCTTGATGTGACATCAGACATGATCGACTTGACATTAGATTAACAGTTCTATTTTATTATTCAACAATGTGGTTCCCTCGACTGACTAAACACCGGCTAGACAATTTCTAGATCATCAAAATTCTGCCAAACCACGCTGGTTTTACGAGATGTCGTCTTTGTCCCACTTTCCACCTTGCTGGTTTAAGTTGAGGTGAACAGTCCAACGTGTTTTGTTTTTTGACCCTCATTAATCCAACATTCGTAACACATTCTTTATAATGCAACATTTGATAGGAATACATGACATTTGTGTGCAAATTATGTCAATGTATACACTGTCATACATTGATAAAATAGTAATAAGTGAACCGAATCTTATTTCTGGTGCCGACTGGCGAGGGTAGCAATGTTTACTCGACTAGTCGACCAATAGCGCTCATCCCTAGACCTAGTCTAATCCTCATGACACTTGGTATACTGCCTCTAGAGGCTTAATTTATCATATTTTATCGTTATAGTTTGAACACGCTCCTTTATCTGACTTTAAACGATTCATAGCTGTCATTATGGTTATTGTCCAAGGTGGGGAGGCCACCTCTTAATGTCAAACCTATACTACCCAAGTTTATTTGGTATGTTTGATATTCAAAACATACGGCATTGCTTGACCTGGGCTCTGCACCCTGACACTAGTAAATAACTTGTGTGCTTCCAAAGATCTGTAGATCTTTATTTAATTTACTGTGTAAACTTAATCCAATGATAAAAAAAAAAAATCAAGAGACAAATGAAGCTGGACTTTTCTTTAAACCAATGGTTCTAACTGTGGAGGGCGCAGAGGTAGTGCAAGGAGGGCACGGGAGATACTTCATTTTAATATTTTTTAAAGCCACTACAGGCAATTTTTATATCAACAAATTATCAATACATTTCTGCTTATAACATGTTGTAAAGTCTATGGGAGAATAAAAAAGAAAAATCGCCCTTCAGATCAGTCCCCTTGAAGTCTCAATGTTTAACAAAATTTAAGTTGTAAGAAACTGTGACGAATTGCTTTATGGCACAAGGAAGTGCCACTAAATCAGAAGAGATGCCCATACTTGGGGTATAGTTGTTGATTGTGCTAGCAATATGCAGTGACCACAGCATTCTGCATGTCTTCTTTGCATTGTTAAGGAAATAATTACAGTAAGCAAACGGTAGGGGTCGCCAAAATCACTTCCTACAGATAAACTGCCTCTAGTAACTTTAATATCAAAATACATGGGAAACACAGAACCAAAAATAAATCTGCAAATAAACTTGTTTCTGGGGGAAACGACACACAGAGCACGTTGTTAGGCTATGGCAGCACCGACAATCAAAAATAAAGGCTAGCAAGGTACAATTTGTTGAGATTGGCACCCAAAAAAGGCAAGAAAAGGCATTTGTTGTTTTTCCTAGCATTGCTTTGACTTAACTTTGCCAACATTTTGCAGCATCACTGACTAGCAGTCATAGAAAGCGGATTGGATTATGATGGGGGGGGGGGGGCATAACATACATACAATACACACATACAAAGTTTTTAGAATGTACTAGTGACAGCATCTCGAGTTTGTTTTTCCCAAGTAAGAGACGATGCATTAACGACTGATTTAATGCTAATGTATAATTTAGTTCACTTATGTGTAATACAATAAAGAGGTAAATCGTATTCTGTCAAACATAGGGCTACGTTTAACCCCAACTCCATGTAAACTTAGCAAACTCAGACACAGTAAGCGTAAATGTCAAGTAAACGGTACGTAGTGAACGTCTTAGTGGCAAATAAACTTAAGATATGATGATACTACGACATCGTTAGCTGACACTAGTGAGTAGTATGTGACAGACGCTGCTGCGTCTCAATAACCATAAATACATGCAGCGTATCAGACAGCTATTAACGTGTTAATGTTAATACGATATGTAACGACACAGTAACGCCGTAACCAACTAGTTGGTGAGCTAAGCAAAAAATTAGACATGTAAAAAATATATGTTCGCCAACTTTCGTTGTTGTTTTGCAAGGTGGGCCAAGGTGCTGTGTCGTGACGTTTCGTTAGCCAACGACGGTACCAATCCCCAGTCAAATAAAATCCCAAAAACTAGCTACTACTAGTATTAAGCTAGTGAGTATGTTGCTTTTAGCTTGGCTCAACGATTTTAGCTTGCTTTCCAGCGTTAGTCTGCTAACGCTAGTAGCTAGGGAAAGCTAACTTTCTTACAAACCCGGTTGGTCTAACGACTGTCGTGTCGTTAGCAAGTGCCTGGATCTTGTACCACAATCTGATCCACTACCCAAATAGCTAGCTAACGTTCTTGCTAACTAGATTAAGGAATGCCTTTGTGCTGCTTTCGTTACCTAGCCGATTTGAACACCATTACCTCTTTCGCTAGTGTCAGTACGCTAGCTAGCTACATTACACTAGTAATTTCGTGTTACGCTAGTTTTGCCTAATTCAATTGTACGTTAGCTAGCGATAGAATAGCCAAATTGTCGTCCCAGAAGTTGCATAAAACAATTCGGTAGTCTGTCACTCATGATACTAGGGTCATAACTAAAGAGTAGCGCCAAAGGCCTGTTGTTGTTTTCAGGATCTGCTTTAGGATGTGCTAATCTCACCTCTTTCGTTACGAGCTGGTTCTCTTCGCTGGGCACCATTTCTATTTGTGCGACAGTTTAGACAGTCTTTATCCAGCAAAGGATGTCAACGAAACAGTTTAGCGTGGTTGAACACAAACATGATGTGTGTTTTTGAAGGGAAGATAAAAAAAAAACTTGGAATCAAAGTAATCGCAGACACTTTCTTTTCGATCACTGGACACTATGCAAGCTATCAATGGTAACATTAGGTAGAAAAATGGCCGGTGTTCCGCGAGACTTCTTACAGAAATCATCACCACCCATCACATTCGCGTGCGTGATGTGTGTTATGCTATTTGCCCTTTGTCTATGTATACGTGCCAATGTGACTGACTTGTAAGCAGTTCTGTTTATTCTCAACTATGCACAGAAAGTGGGCTATCCTATGACGCAATGAAATTGAATTTTTTATTGTGCCTGTGGCAGCGTTTACACAGATATAGAAATTAAGACAATTTGATACACTTGATTATTCTGACATGTTATTGGTGGCCACTTGACATTGCAGTTACCTATAATGTATTATAAATATGAAGACAACAGACCCATATACAGGTGTGACTTTGTAATATTTTAATGACCAGCATAAAAGATCGGTTGTCAAAAACCGTTTAGTCCAAAGGGACGTTGGCCCACAAGTTAAGGAATGATATATTCACAAATGTACTTTTTATGGCCACGGCAGACTTCATCATACCACTTCCCCTGTGCAGCGACTGACAGAATGACACAGCTCTCTCTCTTGGTTCCTGTGGGCTGCTTCTTTGAACGGTCCCAGTTAAAGTAGTTAATGGGCATACTGTTGACATCCACATACTGGCCCTCCTTAACAATGTCTGCAACGCCAATCCAGAATTCCTTCGACCCAGGGGCACTTCTCTTGGCATAGTCTCTAAGGTCATTGTTTTCATTACTGTCCCGTGGTGTAGCCAGGGTCCCACCCTGAGCTATACAGTGTTCATTGGCCTCATGGTAGTGTTTAGGCTCCTCTATTGTCAGGTAACACTTCCTGTGGGCTTTGATGCCACGGAGACACACTGGGAACAGAGGACCAGTTAATAATGTGGTCTCACAAATATCAGTTTCATTGAATACAAATGTTAAAATATGCTTAACATCACTTTTCTCATCCCTTTCGACGCTTTTGTTATTCAGTCTTTTCACCCCCTTTTCCTTTATCATGTAATTATTTATCTTACGTAATGAAAGTCTGAAACGAAAGTATTGCTATTTCATATGTTTGTTGTGTGTTGTTATTGTTACACTTTCAAACACATGAAGAGTACTTATATGACTTACAGCACACACTGAAGTGCTGAACTGTAGAATTAACGTATTGGTTAGTGAGCAGATTGAACACTACAACAGATAGTTTTTAAATCAGCAAAGCGTACCCGCTGAACCCGCTCTCCCATCCCCAACAAGCTACTCCCTCCTTTCCTCCCAGGCTTTTAAGGAATTATACAAAGAGGTACCAGCTCAGCTTACTTGTCTGCAGAGCTTGAATCTCCTTCAGTGAGTTCACCTCTTGCCACAGCTTTTCCAGCTGGGCTTTCACATCATCCTCATCTGCGGCTGAGTTGTGGTAAAATAGAAGAAAATCAACCATGTCAATAATGTTCTCCTACAGTAGTCAGATGGGAGTATTTAGTGGGCACTGTTACCTGTCTGCCGTGCAAGCACAGCCTTCCTGGTGCGAGATGGACTGCTGTATCCATGACGGAGCAAGGAGAGGCAAATGAAGAAGACTGTGAGAACCAGACGCGCCATACCTGAAGGGCACCTTTTTGCACTGCTAGAAAGAGCCCAGCACACTGTGGGCTACTTCATTTATAGTCGTCCTGTCTTCTCCTACAAGCACTCACCTTCTATTGGTTCACACATGCTTTTTGGGGAGGGTGGGTTTTCAAATACCATGGCTAGAGTGACAAACAATGATATCTCTGTCTTGCTCATTCATAAATATTGACTTGGCACTAGGTGAAATTCACTCAGTCATTTTCCACCATTCATTTCGCAAATATACTGTAATTTATTGACTTCTAGGCTATTACAGAATGTTCTGCATGTACCATGCCCTTACATTTCATATGGCTTTGTGGAAATGCTAAAGGGATTGAAGGGAGTGAGACATGGTTACTAGTGGGGAAACCGACTTTGAGAACAGGTGATGGGACAGGTTGTTTTTGCCTAATTAAAATCAAATCATATATGCTTTATATTATTGGTAAATATTGTCATACACACATATTATTATCCAGAGTTACACTTGTGTAATCATTGAATACAGAATGTCTATTGGTGTTGAGGAAGTTCAGCTCCCTCCTCTGGTGCAGTACGAGCTATTTATAGTGTTCGATGTTCTAGACGGATGGGAGAGGGTTGCACTGTAAGAGAACCTCTGTGGTCTAGCAATGCTGAGGTGCCCTTGTGGTATGGGCTCTACTTATAGAAACACACATTTGAAATGGCTTAAAGAGACTCCTTATGTGCGCTTGGTTAAAGTTGCAACTAAATATTTGAATTGTTGAAAACCAAATGTAGTGTTCCCTTCAGTTGCATTTTTTGTGTTGAATATTTCCATGAAAGTAGAACAGAACTAAATATGACCAATACTTTAACAGAGTTCTAGATGTAGTGAATTGCTGAGCTGTCCAAGGAAAACTCTCAGCCTTTCCAGAGTGCTCTGCAGATTAATTTATTAGTGTAAACAGAACTGGACTTCTACATACTGAACAACATAACAAAACAATAATACCAATATATACGGGTACAAGTTTCATATTTCCGTAAATAAGCTACAGTACTAAACAATTTTAGATTTTTTTTTTTACTTTTAAGGCATGTTGACCATACATGAATAAAACAGCAAACATGCACGCTCATACACACACACACATGGCAAGCTACTCGTTCTTTTATGGACCAGTATGGAAAGCCAAAACATCAATTTAAATATAAATGCATTATTCTTAAGTTAAATTTGCACTTACATTCACATTCAATCTGAAAAAGACATCAGGATCAAATGTCACAAATGCCATATTTGAGTTGTACTATAATACCCAAACTATTTTTAGAGGAGAAATATTTTGGTTCGTGGTTTAATACACAATGGTTTACATTCAATAGCAAGCCAATGAAACAGGTCTGAAGCACTTCTGGTTGTTTAACAAAAAAGCTCTTAGGCAAAGTTAGTGGGTTGAAGTGTGAGCCTTCCCTTTTTTGTCTTTTAATAATACAATAACCAGGCACCAAAAGTAAAAAAAAAAAAAAAAACGTACTCGTGCCAAATCAATAGAATGGATAACTACAAAATATTCTAAACTACAGTATTTACTGTTACATAGTTGACTGAAATAGATATTTTAAATAGATGATTTTCACACATACACACACACGTTTGTGTTTATGTTGAAATTACATACTGTTTAATATACTACTGAAAACCAATGCAATAGAAAGCAATGACAATCAGCATAACTGGAAACTACTACTCCAAGGCACTGGTGATTCCATAGCTATATTGTAAAAGTTGGGTCAAAAAACAACATAAGATGCATGTACAGCAATTTCATATGCAATACACTAAGCTTTATTTTCTTGCTCACATCGGGCTGCGAGGGAAAAGGTGAGAAATAAAAGGATGCACTGGGAAACCACTGATCAGAATGACTGGTGTTGATAAAATGACTGGCCCCTCCTTGTAGTGGAATAGATTCAGCATGGAACAGGATTCATCACCCATGTTATTGACCTGCCCTCAAATAAGATGGGAGCGCAAGCTTGATCACTTGCATTTTTCAGTTCAGGATTTGCTTTATGCACTCATTTACACACTCTTTTAACTAACACTCAATCAAGTGACTACTCATTCAAATAATTCAACTGCCTAGTCTTCCTTATCCCACTTCCTGGGTGTAGCAAAAGAAAACAATGAATGTCTAATAGACTTTTCAAAAACAATGAGTTGTTTTAGCATAATTTTGGTCCGTAATACAATATTTGTAATAAAACTGCACTGAGAATGGCACTTAATAGATTGACACTTTTTATAACCATACATTTAGGTGTAGTGGCAGTTTCCCCATGCCAAATGACTTGGAAACTAAAACAGAGGACACACACCATAGAGACAAACACACACTGTACAATAGTTTAGGTTCACGGTGCGTAGTTCTGGTCTTCAGCGTCTGTTCGAATACCATTTCGGTCGCCACCTCCCATTTGAATTCAGGTATCCAGACAGGCAGGTAGACCGACAGGCAGTTTGTAGTGTGGTGGCTGGGCCTACTGGATGAAGGGCATGCGCTCCTTGTTATCATTGTCTCCTTCATGCTCTTCCTCTTCTTCCCCAGCCTCACTCGTCTCTGTGCTGTCATTGGCCATCTGAGGAGAACATAGGTTTACAGATTACCATTCTGGGGGCTGTAGAAACAGGAAAGATCTCATCTTCAGACTGTCATCCAATGTATCGACATCACCAGCATTTGGGTTTATCTTTTTGATGATGCCAAGCACATCTGACAAGACTAACAGGACAGTTTAAACTCTCCAACCTCTGACGGTCTGAGCTTACTTCGCCAATGAATCCTTGAGTCTGATAATAAATGTTACAGCTCATGTGTATGTCTAATCAACCTATACAGATTTCCTTCCCTCAGGTCTTGGTAGCTGTCCGAATGAGAAATAATTTCCAACAATGCAGATCTGCAATAAACTTAATTATTTAAATTAACTTTTCAAAACTCTCCAAACTTGGAAATGGAGAGTTCCACAGTGTGGATGGATGATCACAAACCCTCACCTTTCAATACTTCTGCTGACGTATTACTGCTCACCAATTACATGACTCATCAGCATGATGAGTCACCATAATGCCACTCCTCAAAAAGCCTTTTCAAATGGCCACATCTGTGAATTCCCTGAAGCAGCTAGTGTTCTGACTCCACTCACCAAAGGAGTAGGAGACTTCTCCACGTCCAAGATGAGCTTTCCTATGTTGCCTCTGTCGTGGATCCGCTGCATTGCCTCTTTGACCTGACGGAGGTGAAAGACAGTCAACTAAACCTGAGCAGTTCAAGTTCTAATAAACATTCCAGACATGGGCAATCCAAACTGTTTATAAACCTGCTGACATGATTATAATTGTTCATAGATTAAATGTCAAGTGAAATCCACTCCAACAGCTGTTTCGCCATTTGTGAAACGAGCCTAGAAGATGCCATGTAGTTTGAAGTCTTGAACTTTAGGTGGCAGTATAGACAAATCGTGAGAGAGAGAAAGAGAGAGAGAGAGAGAGAGAGAGAGAGAGTATATATTTGTGTGTTTAAGCATAAAAAAGCATTCCATGTGATAAAAGGTTATCTTCATTGCTATGGTAAATTGCACCTTTAATTAGACCTCTATAAATATACCTCTTACAATGCACTAATTAAAAATATTAATTCCCGGACAGGGGATCTGACCATGTTAACATTTACTTTTGCAGATGTTTGTTCAGCAAGGAACAACTCTTTGTGACTTGAAATCCTCACTCTTCCTCCTCACGCTCAATGTACAACAAAGTATATGAAAACCATTTGGAATGCCTACTGGGCATTGGCATGCCACTGTTCTGCCAGTAGAGCTGGCTGGACAATAACACAGGAATATTTTTTCATGCAACAGCTGATCAGTTTATAACAGAAATCAAATCATACTAAACCTCACCACTTAAACAACCAAAAGAGGAGCAGAGCAGAAAATAAATCGATGCACCACTGGCATCAAATGTGTCAGGACGATACAATGGGTGCTGAGTAGCGCAATGTAGCAAATCACTCACTGTCAAATCAATGTCTTCCTCAAATCTCTTCCTTGTAGTACATGACATGTAAAGATTTAAAGATAATGTCTCTAAGGAGAAAGAGAACCCTTGGCATAATTTTCCAATTCTATCAATTGACGCTCTCTGATTACAGGGAGAAGTCAGCTCTAAAAATCAATACAACGACAAAGACACTGCAGCAATCTCCTAATCAGTTGGAGTTGTCTATATGTGGTCTGGCTCAGTTGGCATCGTTCTCAAGGTCCATCATATCAACAATCTGCGGCCAGGCCGTTGGATAACAATCGATCCTCGCACACTTCCTTATGCAAAGTACGCCCTCTCGATTGATAATCCCAAAGATGACTCAAACACAAACACAAACGCAAACACATACACACACACACACTAGCTGTTGCTATAAAGTGAAGAGGCACCATAAAACAATTTAATGAGCATTAGAAAATGTAATATTCACATGGCTAATTTGGTCAAGTTGTAGTTTTAAGAGGACTAACATATTGAAAATCAATTACTGGTTGCTATGTGGTGGTGTTGTAATTCTAGCTCAACAGGGGTCATCTCAGATCAGTCTGTATTCAACAGAGTCTGATCAGAGTGGGGAGTAGTGTGATTGCCGTAGAATTAATCCATTACAGCAGAGCACACAGGGGCAAGTGAACCGAACTACATCATTAACAGGGAAGTTCAAAATCAACTCCCATCAATTCAGGCTGATGTTGCATATTCTGATGAGGACAAGGAGATGCAGTAGAAACAGTTGGGCATTGGATTGCCAATTAAAAAGATAAAAAGGGCACAAAGAAACACCTATTGCTGTACTGAGTAAAATAAAGATATTTCCTTACATGTGATTTCTTTGCATTCATGGGTTAACAAAACTGAGGACTACTTGAGAAATAATTGGGAACATTAGGGCAATTGAAAATCAAGGCAGTTAAATAACAAAATGCAAACACATCGGGGTTGTTGGAACGTGGATATCAATCAACAACACACTGTAACTAAATGTTCATTGTGAATTGTAAATGTTAATATTAAACCTTATTGCTGAGTATTGTATTATTTTACTGTATTATTATATTGAAGCAGCACACAATTTCTAAGATGTAGAATTACATACAAAAATTGTGCACGCTGAAAACATTGATCTAGCACCACTGGCTCTCATAGCAGACTTATTTATTTTTTGGAGATGGATCTCTGCCACTTTTTAAAACTATAGGCAACTTTTTTAAATTAACGGACTATCAATACATTTCCTCTGATAGCACATTGTAATCTCTATGGGAGAACGAAAAGGTCGCGGTTCAGATCAGTCCTCCTGAAGTCTCATTATTTAACACACATTTTGTCTGCCACCAGGTACCATCTCCTGCGAAACTGTAACGAATTGCGAATCACAAGGAAGTGTCACTAAATCAGGAAGCGATGCCCATACTTGGAGTATAGTTGTTGATCGTGCTAGCGATATGCTGTGACCACAAGCATTCTGCATGTCTTCTTGGCTACGGTTAGGTAACATAGTTACACTAAGCAAATGGTAGGGGTCGCCAAAATACCCTCCTACAGATAAACTGCCTCTAGTAACTTTAAGCAAAACTAAGCAAAAACGTAGCTTAAAATAAGTTTACATTTTGAACTTAAGGCCCTAGAAAACTATCAGGACCTGATCTCATTGATCCTTATTTTAATTTAAATGGCAGCAGATTTTGTAGCTGAGCTTCTTGCATATATTTTTCACCTTACCATGGAAAATAAGCAAATTCCTAAAATATCAAATCTGCTTTTGTTCACCCTTAAAAGGGGGTGACTCAGCCATTTTAATTAACTATTGGTTAACATCTAATTTATTAGTACTGGCTACAATTCTTGAAGTTCTTGTGAGTGATCAACTAAAGGAGTTTTTATATACCAATGCCATTTTCTCAACATATCAATCAGGTTTTAGAAAACAATATAGTACCATCACAGCTGTTGACAAAAAGCAACATTGTGCATCACTCTTTATTGATCTGTCAAAGCTTCTGACACAGTTTTTCATGATGTTTTAAAACCTAGACTTCTTAAGTCAGGAGCAAGCAGTCACCTGGTTCTCAAACTACCTCAGTAACAGGTCTCAGTGCATTAGATTTCAGCTGAAAACTCATTCTTAATGCTGACAAGACCAAACTTATGTTGTTTACCAGCTGCAACCCAATAGGCCACAAAGTATCCCTTTGGTAGTCACTTATGAGGGAAGTCAAAAATAGATTGCAAACTCTTATTAATACCTGGGTATTTTGATTGATGATTCCCACATGAGGAAAAAAAAGAAGTAAGGAAAGATGGGCAGATGGAAGATGGATAGATTGATTGAACGTTTTTTATTTCAACCTCCTAAATGTTTTTCTTTTTTACCCAAGATTTTTTTAGCTAGGTAATTTTGTCCTCTCCATCATTAGTGACAATGCAAGTAACCTGATGTTAAGGGAACAAGTCCTAGTTACAATGGTTCATAGAGGCCCTCCCTTGGTGGACGGAGCAGAACCATTCTATATAGTGTTTCAATGGTGATAGGCTACACAATGAGGGTAGAATAATTGTGCTGGAGACATTCATGTTAAACCATCTTCCACTTTTGCTGACCCTCCCATCCCCTAATCTTTCGGGTCCCTTGAATGAGGAGATTTAGGGGCATTGAAGTATTTGCATGGCCTGTGGTGGGTGGAAAAGGCACATGCATGAATCCAGAACAAGCTTATCCCATGGTCTTTCTCACTTTTACCCCACTGTGTGTGCCTGTTGTGTGTAGGAGAGAGAGGAAGAGAGTGAGAGAGAGAGAGAGAGGGAGAGAGAGAGAGGGAGAGAGAGAGAGAGAGAGAGAGAGAGAGAGAGTATAGTTGTGTGTTTAGACAGAGAAAAAGTATGAACAGAGAGATGACCATTTAGCTCACATGTCCTTGTATTGCTGTGCATCATGAAATTATGTAGATGGCTGTGGATAATCTATACGGATAGTTGGACGTGGTCGGAATAATGCCACCATTCTCCGGTGATAATCATTGTGATCCTCGTGGATGCAATCAATCTCTGCTTGGATGCAATGTCCCTCACAGTATGAAACTGGGGATTACAGTGTACTCATTACAGTGTACCTCTTTGCATGAATCCTATTGTCTGAAGCATTCATTTGTTCTAAAATATTCTGCATTCCAAGCCAACAGCAGAAATAGGTCAGGCCTACTTATAATTGAATAGATGGCTTCAATAGGCCTTGCATTTGGGCTAGCCCTGCACTTATTGCCTGAATAAGGATAGAAAAAGCCTAGTTGTAGTAAAAGTGACCCTTCAGATTGATGGACCCAGTCAAGACCCTGTCTAATTGGCATGCCCTTCACCTGTAGCTACTCTAAATTGGATACACCAGACCCCTTGTGGCCCAAGTACAATGGATCCCCGAGCAACCCCCCCACCTCCCTTACAGTTTCAAGTCATTCAACTCTCTCCAACAGCTCATTGTAAACTCAAATAGTTTGCCAGGGTCAGCATTCAGAGCAGCCAACACCCCCATGAACTCCCCTCCCACGCACACAAGCAGTAGGGAAACTGCTTGCCGGTGTTCTTGGCTCACTCCCCCACAAGACTTTAATGAGAATCTTCACGGGCCCTGGTTCCACTGTATACCCTGGACGCCGTGCCAGAGCTGGCCGACAACATCCGAGAGCACCGGGTTCCCATGAAAACTGTCGGACCCAGCCGGAACAGGCGTGTCACATGAATCAACGGGCCTGCTGTCGTGACTTATCCAGCTACAAAGCTTGTTATCTCCTGTACCAGCTTACACGCTGCACAGCTAGTCTCGTAAGAAGTGTATGACTGAAATCTCCACGGAGACGGTTGTAGCAGTTTACATGGCACTCTCGGCAGTTACTGAACCTGCTGCAGCTCTGATGAGACTCCAGAAGGGGACAGAAACAGCAACAGAAAGGTATTTAGCTCGTTCATGAATGAAAGGCAAACACTTTGAGATACTTAAGACATTCCACTGGGATCTAGTTAACCTCTTTAATGTCTTTTTTTACCTCCAACATATTCATCTTATCCCTCTCACATAAAAGGCAGAAAGCCTGAAAAAAAAGCATTGTGCCTTTTCATTGGCGTGTTTCTTTGTGTTAATGCCGTACTGGTAGGAACCAAGCACTCTGCCAGCCTAGGCACCACAAATGATAAGTCCTTAACTGTACCGCATCACCAGGCTTGATAAATTACCTGACATTCTAAGGCGGGCAGCTCCACTCTGAATGTTTACTGGGGAGCGCTCCTTCAGATCAATGTGGGAAGCTCTTTAATGAGCAGATCATCTTTCGTGAGCAGGAAAAGTCCACGCCGTCTTTACACACAAACACATCTCCATTTCCGCAGGAAATAGAAAGATGCATCAGGCTGGCAGGGTAAACTGTCACAGAGGCATCTTGTGGAATAATACGATTTCAGACAGGCTTCAACTACAGTACATCAAACTGTGCATTATGATTATGGTCTCAATGGATAGTTAATGTTTGGCTAAAGGCAAATATAGAACACATGACTAAGTCAAATATGGTTTGAATGGAAAGGCAGCTGTTTTTGATAATTTCACTCTCTTGTACACTTCTTTTCTGCAACAAACATTCAGAAAGAGAAATAATCAAATTGTCTTTCTACCATGGCAACCGTCAGCAAACCTAAGAGGAATCTAAAACAGACCAAATGCTGACCCAGACAAACCCAAAATAACGTGGGTTCACAGACCTGCAAATATCCTCTTTCATTTTTAAAGTGCCTTGTGTGCCATAGGTCTTTTCATGCCAACATACCCAGGCAACACAAGCAGGTTTTTAATGCAATTTGCTCCAGAGCTGCACTGCTGGCTGGAAGATAAAGTCAAGAGATATGCTAATGTTACTTAGAGCATAAGATATACCTATCCCTAGTCCTATAGGGAAAACACTCTACTAATACCACTTCTAGTAGTCATTTTCTGTATCAAACTAAATCAAATCAATTTTATTTGTATAGCACATTTCATACACAGAGGCAATTCAATGTGCTTCACAAACGGCAAGCAGAAAAACAAACAATGAATCCAATTATGCTATTAGGATTAATGCTTAAGATCGCTCTACAAGACGGGTATTCTGCCTCTTTACTTAAATTTGGAACAATGTTTCGATGACAAGAAAGAGAAGCCGAGAGAGAGAGAGAGAGAGAGAGCGAGAGAGAGAGAGAGAGAGAGAGAGAGAGAGAGAGAGAGTGTGTGTGTCTGCCTAATGTAGTCAATTCCCACTGAGGCCCACTCAGCTTAATGACTGGGTGCCAGCCGGTAAAAGAGTCTGCCTTCATTATGTGGTGTTACACCAGCCAACCTCACCAGGTGTGGGCTGATTCAATCAACCGCCCATCCGCCACCAAGACTTCACAACATCCAGTCAAATCCTACTGTTCAGCATAATAGGTGCAGGGAGGGCCATACCGACGGGGCAAAGAGAGTCAATTCAACAGTCTTAATGGATGACTAAAAGGCTTAACAATTATTCCTTCCATACTATGCGGCGCATGGCTTACACCTTAGATCAAACATGCTTGTCTTAATGCAGCTCTTTCCTGTTAATCGGAGCGTATGAGCGGGAGAGCACCTGATATATGTCCCAGTCCCACATTGGTCAGGTGGTCAGTGAAGCGCCTGGGGGCATACTAGAGCACACAAACACGAGCTGGGAATCTGTCCTGCTGCCCATTAAAAACAGTCTTCCCCCACGCTCTGCCACGTCGCCTGGTGTCGGGCCCGGGTGGTTCCCATGACAACAGTGCCAAGCTCAGCGCAGCCTGGGAGGAGACGTCAAGGCCGGTACAGTGGTGATGCATGGCATTGTGGACCTAATTCTGTGGCTACCCATAAAGACACAAGACTGCTAAACAGGATTCAGCTGATTAGGGTCGACAAACTGAGGACACCACTCAGCCATAGGATACATGAAGGGGAGGCACATTCAACTCGTCAAAATCTACTGATTGTCCACAGTCTGACGTTAAGGTCGCCCTCCAGTCAATTTATAAAACATTTAAAATATTCTGCTTAAACGTATAAATCATGTCAGTTATGTTTTTGTTTCTACAAAATACGTTCAATTACCTTGTTAAAATCAAAAACATGTAATCTTCTCATTCTGCCTCATTAAAAATTCCTGGATCTGAGTCGCCCTACCCCCTTCTATTCGAATACCCGCCCAGCCCCCACTCCCCTCCTCTGCCGCCGCGAATACTTGCTCCCGAGTCACTCTGCCCATGAACGGTGGTTGGTTAAAAATGGTCACTTATACATTTGTGACATCACAAATCTGGCTTGTCTGAACTTGCCCATTTGAGACTATCTTTGGTGCACTGCAGTTTCAAAGTAGAAATGCTCAGCCATGACGTTGGCTGCTTATTTTGCTCCTGACATGTCTTGTAGCACATGAAAAGCACTACAAGGACATGGTAACAACGTTAAAAACCAGATTTTCACTGGAGGAGGTCTTTAAGACCAGCCGACTGACAATGTAACAGAGGGTGGTACGTTATGAGAGCCCTGGAGTCGTTGGTATTCGGGGGAAAGCTGGGGCGCCTCATGAGTGCGCTGAGCCGTCTGCAGCCACCCCCAAGTAGTCCATCATGGCTTCCATTGGCATCAGTAATGGCTGGATGCCTTGGAGCCGAGAGGAAACACAGTCGTTTGCGGAGCGGAGTTTGAACAAGTGCTGCTGCTGGGTCGTAAATCAGTGGTGGCCAGAGCTGCTCTACCCGGACTCAGGTGCCAGAAGGCAAAGCCGTGAACAGCCAGGTCTAATTGAAGACCATGGCAACAATGGTGGAAAAAAATACAGACCTGTCTAGAATAAGCTTCCTTGGAAAACCAATATCCCTCAAAGTTAGCATCTCAAAGTAAACATAGTTGAGTTTATTGCTGTACTGTGTACAAAAGAAGAGATATTTCTTTTCAGTCTGAGTGCTGAAAGGGACAGTTTAGCAGGATATAAGCTCGGTAAGCTCTCTGTCTCTGCATTCCTCTGGAGCACCCCCTCCCCATATCCCCACCACGGACATCTCCAGGGCTGTGCTCCGGCTCAGGGTTAGAGATACATTGCCACAACGATGCCCAGAGCATGGAGTGGAATGGATAATGTATTGGGCATCAAAGCCATTCTTCAAAGCGGAGTTACAAAAACCGAAAACCGTACATGCATACCCTTTGTCCAAAAGGGTAAAAATACTGAATCAGATAACTTAACCAAGTAACCTAGCATTCCAGTGTACATTAACCTGGATTATAACCTCTACATAAACAACTGTAATGAAAACAAGAAACAATTAGTTTACCTGCAAACTGATTCCTCGCTGGTAAATGTACACGACAGGATACTACACAATCTATCAAAGCAAGGCCTTCAGCTTCACTGTTTATGTTGATGACGAATGTAGCTTCACAAAGCATCCAGATACCTATTATCAGTCTGAGGGAGAGACTGTGTCCAGAGTGCAGGACCACTGCACAGGTAATAAGATTCACAAAGCTTAGAGACCGAAAACTCATCTATTTCATCCCTCAGGGTCTTATAACTCAGTAGGTTACCCAAAGGAGAGAAATAAATCGCAGAGGCAAACGCCAATGAGAGGCCTGCTGTATTGTCCAACCATGTATTTACACCTACAAGAAAGCACACATCTGCTTCATTTAGTCGTTCTCAATGGATGAACTGTAGTGACCATCTGTCGTCGAGGTCCACTGTATTTGTTAACCTATCTTTAGCATCTAAAATATTAAACAACTCACCAATTATGAGTAAAACTGCAACTAAATGTATAATTTCCTAAACAAGAAATTGTTTTATGTGTACTATAGCTCTAAGTGTTTGTGTGTCTTATGTCTTCTGTTGTTTCATGTGATGGCTGCTGGAACATACACTTCCATCCACTTCCCTTTCAACCTCAGTAAAATAAAATCCATCCACCCAGGTACTCTAAGCAAGCAAGAGATGTTAACATACGTATTGGTAATTTTGTATTGCTCTTCTACGTGCCTTTGTGTCCGTAGCAGCATGTGTCCAGTGACAAACAGTACTTTTCCACAGCCACAGCAATAAAAGATAAAGACTGGTGGGTAGCTTATCCCAGTAGCAAGTGTGATGACATTATCAGATTGCACATCTGCATTAACCCACTGTCGCTTGACGCACAATTACCAGTCACTTCCACCTAACGCAATTGGACCTTAACCGCAGCAATGTAAAGAGTGCTTTGTCATCAGCACTTAGCCTACACAGTGTGCACATCAGGAGGTAACATTGTTTTTATAAGGAAACGACCGGCCTGGAGTTTATCGTTGTTGTTATTTGCAGAGGCAAGTTTTGTTGACACAGTCTACAGAGGTCAGTCAACTGTGTGAAAGCCTGTGTCAATAGTTCATCAACATTGCTATGATTGACAGCTGAAATACAGAAACTGCAAAGGAACTTGAGCCATAGTTACTTTTACTTTAATATATATATATATATATATATATATATATATATATATATTTAAGGGTTGTCTACCAAAAACCACAATGCAATGCATTTGCTGTGGCTAGAATAAATGTGAATTCCGAAACCATGACAACATGGCAAATTAATAGGAAGTTGGTCCCTTTCCATGATGCAATGTGTCATTAGGACCACAGCAAATGTTTGTATCAATTACTCTGTAATGTGAAGAAGAAGATGTTTACCATCTTCAACATTCTCCATAATAGTCACGGTATGAATCAGCCAAGACATTTAAATCATATCGGCAAAATCGAATTAATCAATTGTTTAGTACCATGGAAGCACTGCTTGACAGAGAAAAAATACTTTTTCAAATCATTTATCTATGAGAAATATAATGGTCTGCTTAAGAAAGAACCCGTTTCAAGTCTTCAGAGTATGATATAGCTTGAGAACTGTTAAAAACGCTTAAGTAAATAAACAAGGTTACCGCAATATACATACAAATAGTATTTACAAGCCGGCATAAACATTATCTCTGAGACAAATTGCACAATTTCCATCTTTTTTAACATCATCTACAGAAATAGTCTATGCCCTGCCCTGTATCTGCCGCCATAATAAAATGTGAAACCAAGCCTTGCAGAGGGAGGAGAAATGAATGTATGGCCCACTGGATTTTGTGTGGGTGGGGATAGCGAGGCCAAACTGCTTTGGCCAGTACAACCATCAGAGGATGGAAGAGGACTGGCCGGCCCACTGGCCATCTGCAGGGGGAACGTCCATGGACAGCTGACAGCACACGGACACACCGAGAAGTGACAAACAACAGATGACTCGCCACGCAAGATGTTTATATGCCACCTCGTGCAAAGCCCCCTCCCCACCTCCTCCCTGTAGTCTGTGTTTCCTTGTGACCATGTGGATTCAGGCATGCTGAGCAGATCATTCACACTGCGGTTGGTCTGTCAGTCAGATAGAGAACGATGAAATGCACTCCCTCTCCTTGGAAGCAGGTGGCTTACCTCCTCCAGTGCCCATAGGGAGTCCACCACGGGCCGAATCTTCTGCTGGTTGTACAGAGACATGAGTTTCTCCACCACTGCCTTTACCTGGCCAGACCGGCCCTGTTTGAAGAGGAGGTTGAGGAGGGAAAAGCCCGCGATGACCTTGTTTTCCTCATAGAGTTTAATGGGGTTCACCTTCTCCACCTGCCACCACTATGGGAATGGGAACACATACAAATATTCAAACATACTGGTTATTTGCCCCCAATGACTCATTTGTGTTTTATTTACCATGAAAGGTCATGTTTATTAAATAATCCCAATTAGGCTATTGTCCACGCACTACAGGGCACCTCCGACTCACTGATTTTGCAAAGCTGAAGAAGCTTTTTGTTTCCCCGGTCACCATGTTTGATGAGCCTGAGAACACAAAAACAAAGACAAAGGCTTATGGAAGGGGAGAAACGGAATGCACTGCAAATTCTCAGGCAGACGTTACTGGGCAACAATGGGAAGCCAAAAAGGATAAAACGTGGAGGCAGAGGGTCGATGGCCCTCTTGGATTGCCCTGGCATGCCCTCACACGTCCCATGCATGACTCATACCAATGAACTCGTATTATTCTAATGTTAGGAATCAATGCAAGCTGCGCCTCTAAAGCCAATAAACAACGTTGACACACGCCTGAACTTCAATTCTATAATTTCCCAGACCAGCTGAAAAACGTGGGGTTTGGGTATGACACACAGTGTAAGGTTATCATTTCTGGACCTTTACTAATTAATATAAAAACTCATCTTAATCTGGCTGCTAATTGGGTTCAAGAGATCAGACATATTTCCACACTTGCTGAATAGTGACTACCATCAGGCAATTATATGCAGAAATACAAAAATATAAGTGTAACCCAATCTGCAGTGCAACTGCTAATCCTTATTGTTTATAGTAATTTTCAGCAATATAGACCTATGTCATGGAGATCAGGTTAACACTTTATCAAACAATTGTTAGATTACAAAAGAAAAGATGAAGTCATTTGTCGTAGGTTTGGCAGTCCCTATACCAGCATTCCCACTCAAAAAACCTAAGCACGTTGCAAATGCATTATTGGTGTTAAGACAGGCATAGCACACACACCATAAAGGATGTATGTTCCTAATGGTTTCAGCAAGCCAAGGCCTTTCCCAGTGTTCTCGCCACATAGACTGTCCAAGACGATGTCCACTCCCTCTGGAGAAATCCTACCAAACAAGGAGAATTCAGTTAAATATCTTTCACTATTCACTGCTGTAGTGCTCATCCACAGCCTGTCAATATACACTGTAGGTATCAGTCCAATACAGACTTTGCTTCAACTGAAATACACGTTTTACAATGACCAGCCCCACTATGCTGAGCACCGGACGTCATCGGTAGACCTAGTCGTTTAGATCAGGTGGCAGTGGCAATCGTGTGGGTGTCTCTAAAAAGATTAAAAAAATTAACAGACATTCCACCAAATTCCACTAGAACACAAACTAATATCGATAGATCATTCCGTTGTGCTGCTCTTGTGAGGTACAAGAGTAAAACAAAGGAAGGCATGTAATGATCAATAAGGTCCTAATGCCTCTCTGCCTGGTAGGCCTGGGACACCCGCGTGCCTAAACCTCCCAGTGGTCTTGTGATGCCTATGATCTTGACTACTGTAAAACGGGCGACTTGAGACCAATTTAATTTCACTAAGCTCTTGATCCTGAGAGGAATGTGGGGGGCAAAGTAAGATGAAAAGCTAATTTTCTGCCTCCCTATCACACAGTCCTGCTGCACTTGCCATCGCTGGGATATGCAGGCAGTAAGTATGAAACAATCAGTGCCAATAGGCAGGGCCAAGACTATTAGGGACTGTCGAGCTGGATCCAATATTATTTTTAATTACGTTTAAGTATTAAGTTTAACAAAAAATATTAACCCTTGACTTGAGACACATAATTTTCTTGACAAAACCTATATGAATAAAAGTGCAGTTAATGTTCTTTGTTAAGCGAACAATTGACCATATAATGCCCTGATAATGATTGAAACACTTTGTGGGATTGACCAACATGGCTTTCCCAAGTGAATATAGTAAATTATATAGCTAACACTATACAATTTCAATAGCAAATTGACAAACAGTGCCTTTTAAATCACTGCACTACCTATTATTGGCATTGATGATTATTTTTGTACAGTAATGTGTGTACTCTATATGACTAGTATGCACAGTATGAAGGTGCTCTTGTGATTGGTTCATTTGGTCCACGTCGCCAGTACAGAGCTTATTTCATCCCTTCAGGCTTCTGGGCACTCCTCCCCACACAACGTCGTTAGCAGTGTGTTGCCATGGAGACCATTTCCACAAAAGTCCAAATAAGGCATCAGGTAACATCTGCATCCTCCGAGGGTCCCCTATTCTCAAATGGTCTGTGCTATCACATTTTTACTGTCTTTTTGCACATACATAAATACATTTCACAAGCATATTTTACGAAGGCAAAATGCAAAACAACCAATCAATAAGGTACCATTGCTAGTGCATCTGTGCCCCTGAAAAGCATGATACAAAGCATTATATTTGTAGTAGAGAAGACGCTTACTCACTTTTTGACTTCCTGCACATAATCAAGGTTCCTGTCGAAGAGGTGAGTCAGGGAGTCTCGAATGGCGTCATGTTTGAAAGATGAAGCCGTCCCGAACACAGTGACTTTGGGCACAGTGGCACACAGTTGAGCCACAGCTTGACCCTGACAAACAGGAAACAACAGGAAGGTTAGCTCTCATGAATTACAAGCCAATTTAGAATGTCACGTGGATATGTAGGTCATGTAAGTAATGCCCCCCCCACACACACACACACACCCCCCCCTCCTCATTCCTGCATAGCTCATTCATTTTGTCATGAGATCATACATTGCTCAGGTCGGCACACTGACAAGAAGAAACATTTTAATTAGTTACGGTAGGTTTGCAGTAACAGATGTTATCTCCTGAGTACAATTATATTGACTGTTCTGCTGAATAATTAATGATGAATCTCCTTATGTTTACACAGTTGTTCAGTACTTCCGGTGAAGACAACCAGCTATGTAAAGCCAGCAAGATAATTCAATATCTATGTCAGATATCTATGTTGCTACAGTAATCATTGCAAGAAAAACTGTGCTTTAAGTGGCTTAAGAGTGTGTTTCTCCTTTACATCCTTTCTTTTAGGTAGAAGTACAATTACTTGAGGTTTGATTTCCTCAGCGGCCTGAGTCAATGTCCCCATCTTCAATCAAGAGCAAAAGCTTTGTAAAACCCTATCTAATCTCTGTGACAATAGTTACCGGCGTTATCTCTCCAAGGATTCAAAAGCTTCTCGCTGCTCAAGGTATCCATGGTAACATCTTGGACATAATTTTCAGGACAGACTTTGTTGCTCCTTTCCATATTCCACATGTGGAAGACTTACCACACCTCCTCCAGCTGAATGGACCAACACGGACATCCCCTCCCGTAGATTGGCAACCTCAAACAGCATCATGTATGCAGCCACAAAGTTCATAGAGAAGGCTGCAGCCTCAGAGAAGGTCATCTCATCAGGGATCTTATAGACAAAATCCAGTGGCGCACAAACCACCTCTGCCCAGGCATTGTAATTGGTAAAGGCCATAACCCTGTCTCCGATCTAGTGAAACATTGAAACATACGCTAAGGAAAACAGCATATAAATGGATTGCATAAAATAGTATTTTTGAGAAATAATTATAATATCCCCTAACTTTTAAAAGCAGAGCAATAAACATAAACAATATTTGTGTGTAATTCTAAGATAAAGAATATTGTGTTTGATGTTGCATAATGTCACTATCATACTGCAATCCTTGGAATTACTGACCTCAAATCCTTTTGTATTTTCGCCCATTGCCTCAACAATTCCGGAACATTCAAAGCCAGGCACAAGTGGAGTTTTAGGGGGATTGTCAATATTCCCCTGCCGGACCATTAGGTCCAAGAAGTTCAAGCCACTGTAACATAAGAAAATATGTGATTGTTGCAACATTTTACAATATTTTACAAACAACTCTAACATTGGCTAAAAAGAACAGAGGCAGTGCTTCAAAGTCCTCCATCTGGTGAGCTAATCATAAAATAATAGTGTCACAAGCTTTTTCAGCCTTAGTTAAAAAAATATTTGTGTGGCAATTCCCTAGAACTCACAAACTAACCACATCTGCATATCTTTTCATGAAATTCCAGATACGCAGAGAAAATGGCTACATTCCCAAGGGCATCATTTCCACACCTACTATGACATGTTCATTGAAGATAGTACGTTTAAATGGAAAACATCATATTAAGGTATATTTCTAGTGCTTAACAGACTTTTATTTAAAATACACTGTTAGGCCTACTTCGTATTTAATAGATCGCCTTAAAGTATATTTATTGGACGTTTTTATGTCTAGCTAAGTTAAACAGTCTCAACCAGAATGCACTTCCAATCAGAATAAAAATTCTAGGAGCAGTGGCAACCTGTGGCTTCATAACTGTTTCAGAAGTAAGCTAATCAAAGCAATGTCATCTTGTCAGAAGCCGTTGTAAGGCAACCAGCCTTTAACAAATTCCGAAATCATCAAAATACTTTAAAATTCCCTAGGCTTTATGACAGAATAAAAAATATTCACTGCATTAAATCTGCAATATTGGCATTTGATATAACTGTAACTAGCTGCAGTGCCGTAAGACGGTATGCGTAATCATCACATTTACCAAGCTTTGACGCGTATTTTCACTTCCCCTTCTTGGGGCTCAGGCATAGGCTTCTTGGTAACCCGGAGTTTGTTGAGACCCCCAAAACCTGCCAGTATTACTGCCCGCATTTCTTTAGCATCTCCTGTAGGCACAGTGATTTCTGTTTCTTTAGCTACACTCTTCTCTATCATATGCACAGTCTCCTCCGTTTTCTCTGCTCCTTCTTTAGCCATGTCGGAAGGCTTCATCGAAGTAAATGAATATGTTGTAGTCAAGCTTACGAGCCGCTGGTCTTCCTTCTCAAGACAAGAAACGTAAGTTCTAAATACTAGACAAATCGTTTCAGCTTCGCAGCTCTGCGGCTGCCCCCTTTGCTCTGGCGCGCCCGCGCACACGTTAGTAAATAGAGGTGTAGGCAACTCTCAGGCTGCTGACTGACAACATTAAGGCCCACCAACACATTTAGTTATGAAAATCATTAGGCTAAACCTTTCAATAATACGGCTCATATATACATTTACAGTTCAAATACCATTTACCATTTATTTTTGTCTAACTGCAACCCCCCCCTCCCCCCCAAATAAAAAATGTAGTGGCGTGGCATCAAATTCATAATGTAAACTAAATCGTTGGTGCGCATCTCATTTCGGAAAATAATAGTTAGACAATGAAAAAATTATATTTATCATAGTTCCGGTTACAAACAAATGCGTTGCAATGCACCATCTACTGGTGAAGTTTGGACGAATCTAAAATAAATATAATTTATCATAAACATATTTATGAAGAACATAATACAAAACGTGTCTGGTAATGTGTCTGTAAATATTAAACCCACACACATAAAATAATAATTTTGATCAATCACAAACGACTATACAAATCAAACTTCAATAAACAAGGCATTTAATCATATTCCAATCACATTGCAATCCTATTCCATTTAAATCAAGAACAAGCCCATTATATACAAATAAGCATGTGATTTAAGTTTTGTTGTTAACAAGGAAAGGATGGACAAAAAAATATGCCACATTCGATGGACATGACTGACCATGTCATAATTCTAAACAAAAACGACAAAGAGGTAGGATCATTTTGAAAGGTCACGAAAAGTCCTGCACATACTTACAAAGGCTCTAACTTTTGTAGTCTAATTCAGCATTACCATATCCTACCAAACAACATGTAGATCACATAAATAATGATGAGCGTATTCGGCATACACAGTCAAACTTCACTGAGGGATTCATCCTACTCTTTAGGAACATCTGTAAATATCCTTAGTCCATGCATTCCTTGAATCTCATCCTTAAGTGCCTAGAGGCGTAAAGAAAGACACATAAATAGCATATGTAAAAGTCAAGCGATAATAAACAGCTATCAGTTAAATTGACCAAGGAGGTCTCCGATTGAAATAGCAATATTACTTTTACTAAACATTTCACACCTTTAAATCGTCTGACTTGAAATATGTATGTGCCACCTGTTGGTGAAATAGTGTTACGCAGCTCGTAGTAAAAAACCCAAAGCTCACCTACACCTACGCATCAAACTATAAAAGATTGTAAAGTGGAATGGTGACTTGTTGGTGTGGTGGCATAAAAAGAAACCAATTACACTTTGTGTTTTCAAGCCTAACATTGGCCTACCAACTTTGGAAGACAATTCTTAACTACTGCTCTTATAAACGTGCAAGCAAGACTGCATAGCCAGTAGAGCTAAACTGTAGGGCTGAAATGCAGAAGAACTCTAATTGTAACAACTGTGATGCAGACCTCAGCTGCTCACAACAATCACTTTCCAGGAAGAGAAAAACAAATGTGAGTTACTTTGAAGATCTATGGACGCCATTATTTTTAGAAGGTGTACAATCAGATGATGAACACATCAAATTGACAAATACCACTAGCCCACATTTATTAATACAATGTTTAGATTCAAACAAGCATAATTGTGTGACCATTATGTAAATGTGTTTGGTGGCTTACCTGATTCACTTGCTGGTGTTGCTGTATTGTTCTCTTTCCTTTAAACTCGTTAGATTCTATGTGGATTTCATACATGGCACCACAACCACCTTGTGGCAGGAAACAGGATAATACTGACTCATCATCTGTCAGTCTTTTTGTTGTACATATAACATCTCAAAAGGTGATATCACACATTATTCTTGCAATCTCTCATTGGATGGTTGCACCAATTACCCAAATGAAGTATCTGGTAATGTAAACCCATTGACAAGAGACATTGCTTTAGTACCTGAAATGTCCACCACTTTGAGTGATGAGGCTGATGGGAATTTCTCTTTCAGCACATGTGTAATTCGGACCTCTCCTTCCGTCTGTGATGATAGACTCCTCTGCAGTCGTCTGGAAACCAAAACCCCCTAAACCAAACATAAGACTTGTAAAGAAAATCGTAGCTAAATATATGGCTTTTATACTAAAAAGGCACAGACCTGTGCACTAAAAATTAGGGATGGGCACAACTAGTCGACTAATTGTGGGAGGGCATGCTATTCGAGCAAGAAAATGCAAATTGATTAGTCTAAATGCAATGCATAAACTCAATAATTTCCGTTAACTTAATACCACTAGCTAAGAAACACACAAAAAATATATATACTGATATATTAGTAATGGACCATTAATATATTCCATGCCCTGAGTGTATTGGTGGGAACGTCTCTGGCATAGCGTGCGCGCACAGTTGGGTTCAATATAGTGCCGGCTGCAACAGGCAACAGCACTCAGGCACGTCCCTGTGCTTGGGAGATTATATTTTGGTGTATAATAAGGCTATCTGTTTTCATAAGTCAAACAATTTTGCTTGTTTAGTCAATTGGTTTATGTTACAAGAGTTAATATTAGATGAACCTATCCAACTAAATGTCTTTAGAAACAATGATACCAGGAGACCCGTCTGACAAACAGTGTTTCTCCAACTTTAGGCTCTACCATTCTCCATTGAAGAATTAAATTGAATTGGAAACATTGGAATTAAAAACTACTTTAATAAAAAATATGAATTACATTTACAGAGTTCAAAGCTAATGAGGTGTATGAGCTGGTTAGCTTAGATCATTAAAAGTGAGTTTTTAGGTCAGCGCCTAACTGATAGCTGGATCCCGTACCATTTTCAAATGCTCTGAATAGGCTTAAAGTTTTTTTATTTTTAGACTTGTCGATTTTGTACTTGTAGACCAGTTGACTAGTAAACTAGTTGAAATTCCTATCCCTACTAAAGATACCACAATTTACAGTGTACGTCAGACAGAATACCAGATCAAGCACAAGGAACTTATTGAAGTCATTATGTCAATGCATCATTCTGTGCATGCCAATAAATATGTTCCTGCTTTGAATGTTGCTGGTTGTACAGTAAAGAGGAAACAAAGGTTGGGTCCGTGAGATGACCAATAACATACTGGCCACTCAAATTAATTTAGAAGCCATCACAGAGATGAGAAATCATCCTGGAAGAACAACAATCACATAAAAATGTATCCATCAATGTGTCTTGGGTAAAAAAGCCTTACGGCAGCCTGCCTGGAGTGGAGGAGGAGGGGAATAAGTGGAGAGTGTGGGGAAAATATTAAAAGGTGTGATGAGACGTAGTGTGAATTATCTCTGCTGAAAACCAACTGATATTTCAGGTAAAACCCAGGTACTACTAACAACAGCAGCGTTGGGGAAACTGGATTAATACATGCTTCCCTCAATTTCTGACCAAACAAGAAAATATCTTGGCGAGAACCTGCTCAAAAGTGTGCACAAACACAGAATGGTTCAAATCTTCACCTTTAAACTTAAGAGCCTGAAACAAGTGGCCACGAGAACGTCAGGACAAATCAGGTCCTGACATAAATATTTCAAAACATGTGTATACCTAAAAAATGCTAGTTCACAGTTGGTCTCGTCATAATCTGATGGTCTAAGAGGATCTACCAGGAGGACCTGCCCATACTAGGCTAACTGAGATGTGACTCAAAGCTGTTATTGCTTCAGAATGTAAGCTACTTATTAAAAGTTCTAATAAGGTAAAGTTATCGAAACGTTAAGTGCTATTTTGCAAATGAAACGTAGTGTGCAAGGTACTACCCTTAGTTGGCCCATCACAAAAACATGATCAGTTTACCGATGCGCTAAAAGTGGTTTGTGGGGCTTAGTTAGTGTAAATGCCATGAGGCTGTGAAAAACATGATTGCGGCTAAATGTTTTTGTTTGGTTGAGTACACAAAAATGTATGCACGGCTATGATGAAGTCAAGCAGGCTACTGCAAGCCATGTGCTAACATCTCAGCTAAACAACTAACGTTTGACACAGCCAGGTGACGTTAGTCGTAGCATAATAAAGCATCACATATATGTAACAATGTGCAAGGGAAACGTATTTACTTGAAATTTGTGAAGAAACCTGGTCACAGAAATCATGGCGTCGTTAAACGTGTCTATTAAAGCCTGGTAAAATATACTGCACGCTAAATAAAACAGTATTTGACCACTTCAGTTTTCAAAAGTCATGTCCCCGATAGATGTCAGTACGTTTGCCGTCACTTGAAGATGACGTACTTGTTATGGGGCTGTTCCAGTATGTCTAGTGTCTACCTGTTGCTGTGGGGTTGTTCCAGGCAATATTCTATGTGGGGGTATGCCATATTGTGCCATACTGTGCCAGTCAGTTCCAGAAACCAACCTAATACAATTTCACACAAATAAACACAAGGAGGATACTATGAAATTAAATGGTAATCAATAATCACAAGTAAATCAAATAAATGCATAACAATTCACAAATGTATTTTGAGATTTAATATATAAATGATGATGGTCACACAAATATATTTAGGTTTAAATAATGTAAAATAAATAAACAAAAATCGCAAAGCTGTGACAATTAATTTAAAAACTGTTGAATCCACAATTGAGTGGGGAGCCACCAGGGATGGAGTGCTTGTCTTGGGTGCTGTTTTACTGTCTCTTCTATCTTGGGCAGATTTCCCATCATAATCAGACCTGGTTGTCTCTGTTTGCACAGTGGGCCATGGGAAGTTCAGCGTTTTAGCAGCTCGTTAACACACATCCTGCATGTCCATGTCCAGTGCAGCCGAGGTCAAAGCTGCCTCGTCTTCCTCTTTTCTCGTTCCCATGGACAAGGACTTTGCAGCCTGACCCAATGGTGCTGCGGAGGAGACATCCTCTTCGTCATCGTCGGAGATGAGCGGCTCAGAATTTGCATCCGACTCGCTGCCTATCTCATCTTCCTCGATAAGCAGCTCCAGTATGTATACAAGCTCTGCTTGCCGCAAAGATCTACTCTGCCAGGTAGCCCTCTGCATTGGCTCTAGTGGCAGGGGCTGAAGGCCATCCAGCTGGTTGCTCCAGCTCACTCTTGCAGCGGTGGATTGTTCCAGGCTGGCGGAGGGCCTGGCTGCTAATGGGGCGCTTCCCCCGCTTGCAGGGGTTGATCTCCTGACAGGCTAGCCTTCGTTAAAGCAGTTTTCAGGGAGAAACACACACATGGATGCACTCTTCCGTTGAGGCTAGAGCTGCCCAAGCGTGTTGTAATCCCAGACAGGATGTACACATTGGATGAGTGCCATTGCAAAATCTTATTACCGCACAAACAGACTTGCGCCTGTCCCCTGAGGTAGGGGCCATCGGTGTTTGTGCTTTAGCCAAGATTGTGCTAGCTAATATATTTTACGTTAGCTGAACTGTGTAAACAGCTATGGATCGCTGTGTATGACCCTTAGCATTAATGATTAATTAATTAATAAAAGCTGTGAAGCCGGGAGCATTCTATAATGTGTTGTAGTGCTACTGCTCAGTTTAAGAGATTGGGAAAATATTGCTACTTTTCTTTCCCACGAGGAAACAGTAATGCTGCACTGTATAGCTAAGTATTGCTATTCTGAGGGGTATAATGAATTCTGTATGGCTACCTAGTGAGTGGCTAACGCAGAGTATTGCTGACCCACTCCTACCATTAGCCGGATGACGACACCCAGAATTGCTCTGTTCTGTGAAGAATTTAGCTAGGCTCTGGAGTGGCTATACCGTCGAAGAAGAGAAGAGGTTGTTGTATGGGCTGACGTAATGTAAAAGCTTATAGTGCACGCAAGAGGCGTTGCCCATGAGTTTATGTTGAAGTAAAAAAAAAGAAAAAAAAGAGGCGTTGCCCATTGTGAGACGCTCACTCATGTTACTCAGAGAACCGGCATTATTTAAATAACCTGAAGTTGTGCCAAGAGAAAACTTTGAGGATTATCAATGGGAGACAAAAAGGTGAACTACATTTAAACTACTACATTTATTGGTTGTTTGTTATTTGGTTAATTGAAGTGCAGTGAAATGTTTTATTTAATCAGGCACCTGTCCAGGCCTATCTGTACTGTTCAGCAGAACTGAGATGAAAAGAAGTGCTTATGCAAAGTAGACTGGCCAGTTTGTACTGGTCACAGGACCAAGTTTGTCTCTTTAAGGATGGTCCTCATAAATATAATTTCCGTTCATCAGTTTACCGTACTTACAGCGCATGCCCGACCCTGCCCAACCGTCTTTAGACTTAGTAGATTTTACATAAGCACGTGCTGGGGCTTCACAAAGGATAAAACAAGCACCTCCAGATGTATACAATTGTGAGACATTCCACTAACCAACAGTCATGTCCTGTATGAACACTTACCAAATACTCAGACATTTTCAGGTTAGCTTATTCCAGTTTAATTTGCCAATGAAAAATATTCACAATAAATCAAAGCAAGAATAGGACATAATTGAAGAATGTAGCCCTCATAATGAGAAAGACCATCAATGTTTCACTGCACTTATAATTTGTCCTAGGACAATTGAAAGCACTCTCCACCTGCCATATTCAAGAGGCTAGTTGGCTTGCATTGCACATTCTTAAAAAATGACAAATCAGCCAAGTTCAGTCATAGTGTAGTGCCTTATTAAACCAGATTCCACAAGTTTAAATATTTTAACCGAACGAGCTGCCGAATGTTTAGACTCGACCATTGTACTTGAGCTGTCATTCTAAACCACTGATACAGTGATCAATGACAGCAGCTAAAATTACAGAATGTTAAAAGTATTGCGAGGGAATGCAAAATCTTCAGTATGTTTTTCCTCCAAAAAGTTACAAGACTCTCCGTACTTTCTTAAGTTTGAGAAATCAAATTAAACCTAGATTTTACCACAATACTTATCAATTATAGCCTATTTATTAGTAATAAGTTTACCAAACAAGGAAAACGCTAAGAATAAAGAATGAAACATGGGTAAATACATAAAGGAATTATTCAGATAATGCAATGTAGGTAGCAGAACAGTTGTATTTTCTGAACAGAAGTTTGCAATACCATAAACATGTTGCATGTGCTCAATAAGCGCTCATTGTTGTTTGCTTAACACCCAGGCGGTGGCAGAATAAATCTGCGTAGATAGTTCCTTAAATGTCTTGTCTCAATGGTGTAGTACACAATTTGACATTGGGTGTGGTTTCCTTTTCCATCCTTTTGTCAACAGTTAAGAAAGAACACAGCTGTTTTTGTTTTGATATGCTTACTTTCATTCTGGGATGAAGTATCCATGCATATCCATGTGAAGATCAGCATTTAGATATGCTCGAGCTATTTCCTTGAACGACTTTCCATCCAGAGCCAGTATGAAACCAGACTGGCCTGGGTTGATGTTGATGACTGTTGTTAAGATCACACCTGTGAAACGGGAGTTTAAAGTTATCTGTTATATGGATACAAGCAGAATACATTACATTTTGATGGATACAAAATGCTGTCACAGCCTTAATCAAACATTAATTGCACCGCCATCTTTTCCAATCTCACCATCATCTTCACCGTCTCCATTGGGCCTGGAAATGAACACAGGCTCAGATGGCCAGCAGTTGTCCTCACTCCACTCTATTTTCTGCTTGGTCTCTGTGTCAAACTTCATGATCTACAACAGAAGATTAATAGCTTTTTAAATTACAATAAAGCTAGTCAAGTAGTAAGATGATTGTGAATGCACTTTGAAGTGTTACGTTATTACATTTACCTTTGTTGCCACTGCAGACATATCAACACAAGTCATGTACACAAATCTGTGCTTTATGCCATTGAAGTCATAATTAATTCTTGGCAATTCCACTCCTGTTACAAAACAGTTACAATTATTGGAGTTTTCAGTCTATACAACAGTCAAATTGTATGTAACAGATGTGTACACACTTACCTTGACAAAGCACCTCTGGCTGACAGAGTAGTTTGCCCTCTTTTTTCTTCACAGCACTGGCTGTTGTGTATTTTATCTTAACCAGGTCCTCTCCGACTTCAGTCCCCTATACGAATGAACATTGTTCAAATAAGCAGCAAATAATACTATATTGCTATTCAATCATCTTTGATGACTGTCCACTGCCTCTTTTGTGTATCTTTCACCACATAAGTGTTGGTATTTACAACATCATACCTTATCAGCATTTAGAGGAAGGGCAAATCTTTTGTAATTTGGCTTGCAATAGCCCTGATCTGTTTCCACAGACTCGGACTGGGCTTTCAACTTGTCCAGATAAAACATATTGTAAAGACTGTTATCTTCATAAGCAATGACATCAAAGACCACATGTCCGTCGTCCTCAAATGCATTCACGTGATGAAAGACCACCATTGCATCTGTGTAATACTTGGTCTCAACCTCTCTGCCTGTCTTCCTGTCTATCAGGTGAATTTGAGTCTGTTTAGAGAGGAAATACAAAACAAAACTAAGAACCCACCAAATGATCAACAATATCGCAAAGATCCCTAATAAATGCATTCATTACATATTTTCCCATTGAAAGAGCAAATGTCCATTCAATTCATATTAGAATTATCTCCTTACGTTTTCGTCAGGAAAGAACTTCAGACAACTTGCCCAGTTGACTCCACGCATGTATGCTGTGGCCATTCTAAGAATGTCCAGTTTGAACGGTTGCTCAATGAAGATGAAGTAGTTTTCTGTCATGCCAAAGCTGTGATAGTAGCTGGGGCTGAGGAGTGAGCGACAGGGTATAGAGCAGATCACCTTGACGCTTTTCAGAGCGGGGGAGCCCACAGCACTATCTGATGCCAGACAAGGAGAAAATTCACACAATAAAAATTTACATTGTGGTCACTATGAAAATGGAAAGTGTAACACACCAACCTTTCCATTGTTATGTCAATCAAACAGGGGACATATTGTAATTAAAGACAATGAGCACTATCACTACTTTACAAATACCACATTTACATGCTATTTTTATTGTTTGAAGAGCTTAGGTCTAGTTAAACGGGATACAAATTAGGTGATAGCAGACAAACACTACTGGTGTACCTTTTTCAGGAGTGGCAGGAACTTTGAATACAGTGTATTTTGTTTTGCCTTTCTCAGCTATCGAAGTGCCCATATTGTAGGTATTTCCTTCTTTATCATAATGGGGATGGGAAGTCACTAGGTTCACAGCCAGATACTTGAGGTAATCCACCTAAGGAGCGACAATTATCTATTACAATAAATCAATACACAAGTCACTTATGAAACTTCAAAACTTTGTCATGTTCACAATCCTAGCAGGCAGATGTGATAAGAGGGACTTTGCTTCATTGCACCTTGTCTTGAGTTTCCAGGGTCACTGGATCTATTTTGCGTATGTAGTTGGTTTCAGAGGTGGCATAAAGATCCCTGCCATATCTGACAAAGTTGTTGCCGCAATTATCTGTGAAGTCTGGTACCGTATGATTAAGAAAGGTAATGGCCCTGTTAAGAGATTGTAATGCATTTAAAGCACGAATACAAATCTATAAAAAATATGTTTTAATAAATTACAAAAGAGGGGCACAATATGTATTTCTTTGCCGATGTCACCTACCTTGAAAATATGTTTTTGCTTGGATCTGGATAAGCCATTGTTCCCATCTCAGACACAACTATTCGGTTTGATGCCATGTTGTCCTTAAATGTGTCACTCTGTAAATATCTACTTCTGTGGATCACCTCCCCTGGATATAAGGACATTGTAATAAAGTTAATACAATACAATACATTCAGGACTCTTTACCTATATAGTTCAGAGCTACATCAATAATCTAGCTAAATCAATAGAGCAACTGCAATATGTATTCGGTTACCTTCATATTGGTAAACTGCATCACATACCATCTTTGAATGCAAAACTTTGCATGAGTGCCATCCCATCAAACCAGTGGCTGTATGCTGTATCCCCTACAGAGAACAGTCCCGGCCCATTACGCAGAAGCGTCCCTTTTAGCCAAATTGGTAGGGTGCCTGAACATTTATTTTTAGAGTTGAGGACTTATATACAAACCAATCTATCAGTACTTGTAGACATTTATTTTAGCTTACCCTTTAAGTCAGCCTTATGTGGTTCTGGTCTTTCCTCTTTGTTTTTTGCGTAGTCATAAGACATTATGATTGGCTTGATGTGTTCCAATACACTGCTAGCTTTAACATTGGATAAAGTGATGAAGGTGCGTCTTATAGAACTAGGTAAACCACTCCCCTTCCGAAGGGTTTGTCAAGATGCGTTTGCTTTTGTAGCAAGGTTGTATGGATATGCTGTTGGAGAATGTTTTGATGATTCCATGAACTGTAATTACTTTCCAGGAGAGATAAGTGTTCATGGAATTATTTATTTGCTAGTTCATGGAATTATATGTTCACGACTGACTCTGATACAAATTTGCTTGAAATTGCTTTGTAAATATGATAATCCTGAAGACAATAAAACTAAAACTTCCCTGGTTGCCAAAAAACACTATGTAAATGTTGCTCAGTATATTATCACACCCTTAAATAATACCCCTGTGTCTTTTATTGGGTCTTGACCTAGCAAGCCTGTTGGACAATAATATGTCTTGGTCAAAAGTCAATTCATGATGCAACTGCTGGCAGTAAGGCTGTAAACTGTGATTGGACACAAGAGTCAACAGAACTAACTTTGTGGTCTTTACTCCTCTTCTTTGATAATGGCTCCAGATATGGAGTGCTTTCACAACACAATTCCCCCCCAAAAATCTGCACTGAATAATGATCTCACAATGAGTGACGCAATGAGTGTAAATTGGAGCATCGCTTATTACACTCTTTCTATTTCTCAATCTTTTGCTTATTGCAATGGAGGTACAGTATGTGGAATCATAAAAACAGCAGCTTATAACCAGGGTCCCTACTTGTATGTGCTTTAATCAGCTATAATATGTAGCAGGGGTCTTCAAGCTTTTGTACCTACAGAAATTCTAAATTTACACTAGATTCGAGCAGAGGTGCCCATGTTATATGTACGTGGTTCGATTCTCCAGTATATTAATTTGAGGGTTCTTGTTTTAACTATCAGGTATAATATGTCAGCGGGAGTTTTACATTAACTGTATTGTTAACCCCCTATGTAAGTTCATTTTATGTAAATAAAGCAAGAGAAACTGTTATTTATAAAAGTCATACACATTTTATTATCACAGGACTTCTCCATCAATAAATAATAAGTTAACTAAACATTTTGCAATTCAAGGGCTTTAGAGAGAGTGGCACTCTGTGCGGTTCCTTTTGATAGGTTTACTTCGAAGTTAATATACAAATTCTTGGGGGGAAATTATAACTCATTCCAACAAATAATTGTTTAAAATTATTTTTTTTAAAACATACTAATACGAAATATTTACAAAGCAAGTAGCTTTATTTTACTGAACATGTATTTCAGGGGGTTGTCACTGACTTACTAAACATTTAACCCATTAAGAACCACAGCGCAGCCACAGCGTTTCCTGTAAAGCACTACAATGTTCTAAGGTCAAGAATAATAAAGGTTGAAAGAGTCTTTCTTGCAAGATTCCCTAGACTTTAGTTAAGGACAACAAGGAACCATCAAACTGTCTGACTGGGTTTATTTGAAAAATCTTATAATTTCACACCATTTGTTAGATTTTCCTTTGTAGTTTCACTGTCAGTAGTTTTTATTGTACTTGGGTTTATTAATTAAACTTTTAACTATGGTTTCAGTTTTGACATTTACAATTTCGTTTATTTTATGTTTCAGTTATTTGTGCTTAAAGTACTTGTTACTTTATTAAAAAGGTGGTATTCCAAAAGAGGAAAAACTATTTATTTCACTGAGAATGGGGAAAGGTCTGGTGATAGTGAAAAGCAATAAGATGAAGTCCTTGTGAACACACAGGTATCTTGATGGCTGTGTCATTGAACAGCATTGATGGAGATATGGAGACATTTAATGGGGTTGTCTTCCACAAGCCAATTTGTGGAGTGCCATTTTTGACACACATGTTGACAAGACTGCATATGCAATGCCAAAACTAACCTCCAATTCAAAAACAACAAATCAATGATTGTACCAAAGAGCCATTGCTGAAGCTAACGTCTTTGCTAAACAGCCACACCCTTTGCCCGGACTGCGATGGCGGTTGGTCTGGCTCATGTGACACTCCATGGTGTGCATGACGATGATGGTCGATGGTGCCTCCTCCTGCTCCGGGAACAAGGGCGTAGAAATCCCAAATTGACACTGGAAGGGGGACATACCAAATTGACGAGTGCCACAGGCCATACTCTGCCCAGAGCAAGTGTTGACTCCGGGCGGTGGGGTTGCTGGCAATGAGACAGCATGGTGTCCAGGTCGGACAGGCAGGCACAGGAAGCAGCGGTAGGCGCCCATCGCTGGTCCCTGGTTTTCTCTTTCCCGATCCGGACCTGCAGGCAGGCATGACTAGGCGTCTGGTTTGGTGTTCTTCTAACTGGGACGGAGTCTGATCTGAATATCTTACCGGTTGAATAGCAAGTACCAGCCCTTTGGTTTAACTCTAGAATCTGGTGATGGGACCACACAACAGGAAAATTATAACTGTCACAGTCTAGGCTAATTTGAAAGAAAATGTTTCTCTGTGTTTTATAATAACTTGACGGTATCAGAGCTAAGGGTGGATGAGGGGCCCAATTTGGAAAATGTTGTCCCCCTGTCCATAATTCCTAATGGCTGGCATGAGTATAGTAGTATGGTTATTGAGACACAGCGTCAGTAATAATATTGAGACAAGAGGACAGATCTGAACTGCAATTTTTTCATCAGAAGAAATTAATTGATAATAAGTTAATATAAAAAAGTTGCCTATAGTTGCTTTAACTACCTTTCCAATTTAATCTATACTGCTTCCTTATCACAGCCTACATACACCACATAGTTTATTCTAATCTAAATAATGTTTCAGATTGCTGTAAAGATTATGCTTACTTATTGATTAATGGGTAACATAGATTACTATCAGGGTTGTTTTGTTTCTTATTTAATGGTGTACTTATTAATGTAGGTATAAAGTCTAGCTAAGAAGTATTGCTATTTATCCATTGGAGTTTGTATTGATGATTCAAATGTGGGTCCAATTACCTGCTCACCTCTGAGCAGCGTTGCCAGGTCCGTGGTTTTCCCACCCAATTAGGTTACTTTGAAAGTTGATTTGCGTTTTTTTTTTCGTTTTTGTTAAAGTTGCTGGTGGTGTTTTTTTTTTTGGTAAAGTTGCTGGTGGTGTTTTTTTTACTTACAAGAAGTACCAAGGCCACGAAAAGTGATCTCATGCCGAGAGACAAATTAAAGGTGCAGTATGTAGTTCTAGAGAATTGGGGAAAAAATGGCAAGAATTTGAATCACAACACTCATAAAGGCCAACCTCCTGAGTCTTTGGTCCCTCCAATCCCTCTAAATGGCCCATTCCTCACATGCGTACTCTGACTTGACTTCATGAGCCTGAGCAAGGCAGTGTTTCATGAATTTTGTATGTTGTGCATATTTTTGTTTCTCATCAACAACGCATAAAGCGATGTCTGATTCCAGATGAGAAACAAAAGAATCCTGAACGTCTGATCGTAAACGCTCTAAGAGTGAGTGGTTCACACCAAAGCAACGATCACAGACACAAATGACCGTTTCCATATTAACGACATACAGTAAGCTAACGTTAACAAAAACAATTTCATAATATTAAATCCCCTATTAGAATGAGCTAGTGCATGACAATCGTTTTTATTTAGCTGCGATTAGCACATAGCCTACATAGCCACTACATGTTGCCGAGTATATCCAACATATGCATGTAAACGAATAATGTACTTTTGACGTAAATCTGGACCGATACTTCCAAACGTTCACGTTCTAAAACTGCACTTGGCGATTTGACAAGCCAAGTCTTTTGCGAGGACATGCAACGACTTCAGCCGCCTTGCAACTACTAGTTCACACCGCTGCTACTTTTGTCTGCAGCGGGAATTGTAACAACTAGAAATGCATTTCCCTGCGCAAATGCGATGTGATGCATAGAAGTTATTCAACTGACCGCCTTAGCGCGCAGAACCTACCCCTGCAGCACAAGCGGACTGCGGTCCAAACGCTGTTTGTTGACAAGGGGGCTTATTGCCGCTAGATCGGTAGTGCCTCTTCATCATAATATAATGATGGACACATATGACGATAAAGTACTACCGTTGGGTTTTATTTTCAACAAGGTCAGGCTTTCACCGACAATGCTTTTGTGTTCAAAAAGTATGCATTTATAATTCAAAACAGGGTGGCATGAGCAGTAAGTTCTCCCTGTCAAAATGGGCTACCTCATACTACTCAATTGAGGTTGCCCATTTGGAGGATGAGGCTCAATTTTCAGTTGTATTTGATTATATGTGCCACAGGGAAGCCCACCTATACGTTGCCGTCTCAAGGCA